>JAQGAZ010000001.1:0-271648 GCA_034692225.1 Polydesmus complanatus
AAGCCCTGACAAGGAGGACCCCCCAAAATTATGTCCACTTCACCTTTTTGAGGTAACTTTCTTCCTTGGCTATCAACTGTTTCCCCCTTAAATTAATAGCAATTTGAAGTGCGATAATTATTTAACCAAATAATTAATAATACCGGTATATCGTCAATAAATTACCTTCAACATTTGTTCTAATAGCACGTTACAATCTTCCGAAAATACAGTTGCACCTGGATTATTTTTCTCAAATGCTTCTGCAGCAAACTCATCATTTTCTATAGCCCATTTGGTCTCAATAATACCCGCCTGGTGAAATCCCTCAGATAATCCTGAAAAAATGTTTGCTAAAAATTGCACCAAGAAATAATCGAATTGATTGTTACCACCACAACCACAGAACACATCAAGTGCTGCCAACTTTTTCTTAGGAACAGGATAATGTCTCACATTTAAACGCTAATAAGCACATTTTCAATTTAATATTTAAAATTGCATGCTACTGCATGCTGGATTGCTATTATTGTATACCTCCATACTGAATTCTGCTTCCAAGTCTTTGTCAATTTCAAACACGGCACACTTTGTTTCGTTATAACCCTTTGACAATAATAAATTCAATCAATACAAAAATAATTGTGTTATTTACCGCTATATTCTCTACCTTAATAAAATAAAATCTATTTGGACCACCCGTGAAATAAGCGTCTAAGGAGTTTGAACGTTGCATCCTTCCTCCATAAACCACATCACATTTTCCAGCAATTGAACCCAATTCAATTTTTTTCCCTGTAAGAAATGTTTTATTAAAAGTAATTATTGTAGAAAATGAGTTTAAATTACGAGCTTACTTATTCCAGTCCAAAACAGTAAATTATAATCAAGCCTACGAGTTTCTTCAATTGTTAGGTTTGTATCTTCAGGTCGTAAAAATATTTCCAAAACAATTTCTATGTCCTTAACTTTCAATGTTGACTTAGATTTGCTCGAGTTTTTTAAATTTGTAAATGAAATGATTTTGCCAATTTGAAAAGGACGAGGAACATCAATGAAAAGTCCTTTAGTACAAGATTTCTTTTTTCTGTAATATTCTGGATATACATCTTCATCATACTGTTTCAATAAAAAAATATTTAAATATAAATACATGTACAGTACTGTATTTCAATAAATAAATTTTAACCTTTTTCTTTAAATCTGGCACTGAGCACAAATCTTTAATTTCCTGGCATACATGTTTACCGGTATTAACATAGACACAATCACCAACTTTATATTTAACACCCTGCCATTCTAACATTTTCATTGAATCCACTAATACCGGCTGTTCCAGCTACAAATTAGAAAAATAAAATAAATAAATTTGAGATTTTAAAATGTTAGTGATTTTTAGTCTTTACTTTGGTTTTACACTTGGACACATAACATGCCACGCATAAATGATCTCGATCAGCAGTTGAAATGTCAATCGGTGGGTCAACGAAACGGGCAGTTGCTTGTTCATACCTACAAATATTTTTTTTTAATTAACTCTCAAATAAGATGTATAAAAAGAAAACTCAATGTACCATTTTTGAAAATAATATTCTTGCGGGCTCTTTGAACTTTTATTATCTAACTTATAATTTTGACCACCACTTAGCCGCCATTTGTCAGATGGTTTCTTAAAATCTACCTACATTATTCAAACATAATTATGTAACGCTTCAAGTTAATAAAAAGTACAATTTATTACTTTCAACGCATTTAAAATCCTTCCAAGTGGCAAATCTTCGCAAGCTTCAATCATACATAGTTCATTTTTTGCAGCCATCTGCCCTAATATTGTATTTTTTGCTAAACTAATTTCAAAGGATTACAATTGTTTCCAGTAAATTAAATAAAATAATAAATTCACCAAAATAATTGAGCATGAAATTGTTTTCCATTCTCATTTTCAAACATATAAACTATTCTCGCTATTGGGTTGTCGCTGTCTTTAGATAAAGAACTAATACTTACAAAATCATTTGCCACAAACTGAAATAAAATGCACTTACAGGATTATATTAATTCAATTAAAAATCTACTAACTGTTTTTCCCTTTAGTTTCACAGAAAAATGAACCTCATTCATGCCAAAAAGTTTAGTTGGTTTGTCCATCCATTGGGCATTCTAAATAAAATTCATGTGTTACCGAAAACTAATAAACTGATAAAATGGTATTCATACTAAAGTAATTTTTTTCGAAATCGTATTTATATCAATTTTATCCAAAATAATCGTTACAGTTTTCAAATTTAGCTTCAACGGTTCCTTATTCAAAAAAAAAAATGTTAATCCTTTTATAAAATGCATTTAAATACACAGAAATTACCTGTACTTCATCATCTACATCATCAAGTTCATCATCATCTTTATCTGCTTCCAATGCCAAAGCCAAACATCTAGAATAAAATAGATTATTTACAATATAGGCCTAGTGTTAATAGATAAAAACAAAGTACAAATTATGAAATTACACTTTATTTAAACAATGCTTTTTTATCTTTTCTTTCTTATTTTGAATGCAAACTAAACACTTTCCACAGTCAGGTTTATTGCAAGTAATACAGTTGCCACATATTTCCTTTTCATCATTAAATGCCAGCTGATCCTGGAATATGTCACATTCTTGCATAACACAGCTTATTAAAGGAGTTGTTATACTTTTAATCGCTTTTTTTTTCGATTTATCTTTTTTGTTTCGATTCCTTTTATTCCTTTTATCATTTTTATAATCAATGAAGTATTTAAATATTGGTATTAGTTTAAATTACGCGATACTAATAAAATAATAATATATCATACTAGGAGCTATTAACGGCAAATCCGCAAAGTTGAATAAGACGACGAATACAAGGTGCAGTAATAAAAGGACAATCTCCATCTTCGTCTGCAGCATCTAAACCAAGAATCTGGTCCACAATAAATCGGCCACTATTTACTAGATCCTCAGACGTAAAAGATAGTCCAAATGGTGGTTCGGCACTCTGAAACATTCAACAAAGTTAACAAAAATTCCGCAAATAAGCTAACAACACTAAAGTACTTCAATTTTTTCAACTAAGTCGGAATAAGAAGCTGTTGCATTGTCTAACAATAATTCCACCGTATATTTTAATAGAAATGCTTTTTCACGAACTTCTTGATAAAATGGTTCGTAGCCTATACTTGGTTGGAGTAAATAATAATCCCCGATATCTAAAATTTAAAGAAAATATTATATTATCACATTAATATTATAACAAGATACGAATAACTTATTATAATTAAGTTTATACCTGATGTAATTATGACCAAAGCCTTTTCACCGAAGTCAAATCCTGAGTACGAAACTTCTCTTACCGGCCCAATATCATCAATGGGAATACCTACAACAATTCAATTACAATAATAGCAAACACATTAAAGCGTAATTATTAATGATCTTATTAACTACCTTCGGAATATTCGTCTCCATAAATATGTTTAACGTCCCCTTCGAGAAAAATATTCTCTTCATCATAATTGCAATTAAGAATTGAACACTGGTCTTTATTAGAATTATAAAAACTGCGTAATACAGAAGTCTTTGTTAATTTTATTTTTAAAAAAAAAAAAAGACATTTCACATTTTACAATCTGTACCTAAAATTGTGAATTTTAAACATCCAACCATCACCAGTTCCTTCACCGCCTTCTATCTTAAATTTTTGATCTTCAACCAAATATGTTTCATGCTTAAACTATAATAATAATTAATAACGTCATAATAATTAATAACGTCATAATAATTAATAACGTCGTAATAATTAAAATAATAATAATAAAGCATTTCTTAGCAATACCGTAGAATTAGGTTCCGATTCTGGTTCAGGAGGAAGTTTTCGTTTTTTAGACATGTGATGGTCTTGGGTGCATTCAGCATCAATTTCTATTGTACGCTTATTTGGAGTGTCGTGACTTTCGTCATTACTCTTTGAATGACCATCATTGCGTTTCGACCTACTTTTAATTGAGATATTAACTTAATATAATATAATATAATTAATATAACATAATAATAATTAATAGTAATCTTAGCCTACTACGGTAGGTTTTCAACTCACCGTTTCCTTGTCTTTCTAGACATTTCTATCTGTTATACTATCTTTAAAATTGAACTATCAGCCAAGTTTTAAAAGAAATGTGCTAATTTACTAACTGCGTAAGTTAATTATTTAACAATTTCATAATTATTATAAAATCAATTATTATTGACGATCAACACGTTTTCATCCTCGTCAACGTTACCGCCAAGTACGAAGCTACGGTAGTCGCAAATGCCAAACAAATTTATATTTTTATGTACGGTATTTTAAACAACATATTATTAATTAATGTACATGTAATTATTATTTAAAACGTCTATTCAGGAACACCTTACATATATTTTTCAGAACCTCCCCTTTTTCTCTGGAACTGTCAATCATTCGATTTTTCCTCCTACGACATGACATTTTTAATGGTTCGTGTTTCAAATTTGTTTTGAGTTGGATTCAAATTTCAAAACTTGTGAAACAAATTGAAAATGGAAGATATGCGTAATAAATCAAGAAATATTCATCAGAGTAATAAGTATTTACATATTCGTTTGCTTTGCATGACATTAGTTGCATCCTTGCATGTAGCATGGCTATTTTTAACCATGTTATAAACTTTTATTCTATTCATTAATAAATTTAATATTAGTTATAAATTAATGTTTTTTTCACAGAAAATCAACAGTTTAAAAGAAGTGACGTAATTAATTCTAAGCGTATTCATCTTGGCGAAGTTAATGCGGAGTTGCAGAACATTAATGAATCTGAAGTACATAATTATTCCTCCTTGTTTGAACTCATAATTTATTAATTTAAAATATTTGTAATGTTTCTAAATACTGTACATTTATTTTGAAGATTACATCTTTAATTCATTCTATTAAAAGTACGAAAGATGTTTCGGTTCTACGAAAGTTGAAACACGTATTTTCTCAAGATGCAAAATCGCATCAAATATTTATAAAGTTAGTAGATACTTCCTCATAATTTTTAAGGGTACATTTTTGAATTAATTGTTATTTTTTTTTTATAGAAGTAGTGGAGCTTTGCAAGGTTTGATCGGAATATTAACCGGTCGAGAAATTACTTTACAAATCGAAGCCACCGCCTGCTTTATTAATTTATTTACATCGGAAGATCATAAATTAATAATTGTAATAGCTAAATTAACGGTGCCTTATTTTGTTTTATATCTTCAAAGTAGCAGCACAAATTTGCAGGTATTAATTTGCAATTTTTTTGTTTATGAAATAATGTTGCAAACTTACATGTACCGTACGATAATTTTGATTATTATTATAGGAGTTGTCAAGTTGGGCTTTAGGAAATGTTGCGGCGGATTGCAGTGAATGTTGCAAATTGCTAAAAACTCATAATTTTTGCCAAAGCATTTTTACTTTATTAGAAGTATGATACGCACTTTCAATAAATATTTTATACTATGGTACAATTGTATACCCTATATTAATTATTATTTTTGTAGCGTGCAAAGTCACCCGAAGTGATTTACTCTTCGTTATCTGCCCTCAAATGCTATATGAGCCACACACCAACCGAATGGAGGTTTATTCACTGTGCTTTTAATATTATTAAATTCCTTAATAAAAACTATCACAATTATTTTTCTATAATTACGGTGTTTCTAAAGTGAGATTCTTTCGATGGGTCTAGCCGTTATCCTTCCAAATTATTTGAAATCGCCCGAAAACGAACACATTTTCGCCGAATCGGCAAATATTTTATTCTATCTCTCTACAAAGTATGCAAATTACCGTTTGATATTATGTTTAGCGATGAATCGCTAACTAATTTTTTAATTTATCTTAAAAGCCATGAAAACGACAATTATTTATCAATGTCTGGTTGCTTAGATTCTGTGATCCTCCATTTTAATGAAATGTCGCACCTCGTCAAGGATAATAAAATTTATCTCACCAAAGCTCAATGTCAAGTAAGTGAATTTAAATATGGTACCAAAAAAATTTCAAATTACTTGATGCGTTATAATATTTTCTATTAGATGGCCACATTTATGATTCGCACTTTAGCCGGAGTTAGTGAAAATACTCGCATCGCTACTGCAATTGTATGGAAAATCAATATATTGTTACTGTCATCTCTCGTGAAATGTAATTACTTCCATATTAATAAAGAAACCCTGTGGCTTTTAAATAATTTATCTTGTAAGTTTGACGCACATGACAATGTTATAACCTTTTAACTTACTATACAAATTATCGCTTCAGGTCATTCAAAGATGGAATCCACCCCGTTGCACGAATCTATTATTATAAATAATATTGCCGAGAGATTACTTGGATTAGATGATATTGTTAATCAAGGATTAATTTTCTTTTGCAATCTTATTTCTATCCATGGATGGAATCCTACTTCACTTCCTCCTATATCCACGGTTATTAACGAAGCTACACTGATGCGACTTTTGTTTTCTTCCAATCACACAACTGTTTCTTTAACCTTGAAATTGTTGAATTTAATTTATGATAATGAGGATCACACGAATCCAAATTATAGTAATAGATTAACGAGTATTATGCAGGACTCTTCTTCATTAAAGCATTAATTCTAATGATAAATTTACACTCTTCAAAATAAAACGAAAATAAAAAGGATTAAAATGTTGATTTTTTTTATAATTATGTTCATTTTACGAACCAACCCATAAATTATATTACACCAATATACAATTTTGAAATATAAAAAAATGATTATTTCATCGCTCGCAAAATATGAAAATGCCACACGTTTTCCCAATATATTTACAATAGACTTTTTTTCTAGAAAGGCTGTACATATACGATATAATTATGTACTTTTGATATGGCACATCAATAACAAAATTTCATTCGATTTACACATAATTAAACGTACCATGCATAATCGTTATTAAGAAAAATAAATATATATTATAGTGAAGTTCTGCGCCTTCATACAAGTTACGTAAATAATTAGAATGAATATTTTTATACATTGCAAAATAAAAATGATTATTGGATTTAATCTATAATGCTACCGGTAGGTTGGACTTTAAATCAATAAATGGCTGACCAAATCCTGGTTTAAAATTTTAAAACTAATAAATATTTAGTTTGTTCGTTCAAACTTTGAATAAAGTTTGATAGTGTAGTACTATCAGTAGCCTAATCAAATACAGTATTTGGAAGTTTATAAAACGGGCATATAATTATTATAAATATCCGAATAGCTATGTTTCTCCAAATGTTCATGTGGATTAAACGAAAATTACGATTAAAAAATAAATTCCATTAAAAAAATGGTCCGTCAATCAATAATACGTAGATTTACAAAAGTTATAGCTAAACGGTTATTTCAGTTAATATAAGGGTACAAATTGATATAAACTTGCTAATTAACGGCTAAAAAAAAGCCGTTTTGAGTTAAAATTTTGAGTAGCAGTTAATTTTGTAACTGCAATCGAAGTAACATTTAAAATTGAAAAACTTTAATTTGTGCAGCATAAATTTTAAAAATACAATTTTCACCTGAATGTAGAATCAGGTATTTTTATGGTTAATATAATTATTTACCAACTGGCGAATTATGATAATAAATTCATGTTTGCATTAGGCCTACAGTAGAATTAAATTGCTTTTCTGACAGAGAGAGAGAAAAAGAAAGTCCTGAAAATCCTATTTTAACTGTTCACGTGTGATAAAGTATGGTACTGTATATTGCTAATTGTAACATCTACTCGAATTTCGCCAAAGTTGAGGTATTTTTGCATCAATAATTTTAGCTTTTAAAATAACAAAATCTTACTTAAAATTTCTCACCAAACAACATATTTAATTATTAGTTTAAAAAAGTTCTAACCGGATTCGTACATAGAGAACAGCGGCTTGAAATAAATGATTAAGAGTAATCGATCTATGGAGACTGTAAAATTCATTTGCATAGTCTAAGACAATCCCAATTATGACGATGACTCTTAGTTGATAAATCAAGGCATGATTAAGAAAAAAATTACATTTTTCACACTCTCCTCTGCTATTTGCCATGCTATATTATTAATATTACTGTATTACGAATTTTTCGTAATAAAATTCAACAGAAAGGGGAAAAAGAAAAATTAAATTTGAGCTTATGAACATTTCAAGTTTACATAGTATAATAAAAAGGACTAACGTGTCTTTGTTTATTACTGTTTTGCAGCTTCGACAGAGGGTGACTCTTCCCTTGCGCTTTTCTCAATTTTCTATGCGGCACTCCATTTTCGACAGCTATTAGTTCTTCATCACTAGTCCCCGTAACTGAAGAATTTAAAGGAGATCGATGTTGAGGTATTTTATCTTTCACAGAAAGACTGGTATTTCGATTTTCTTGTAATTTCGTTTCGCCGAACGAACCGATATCGTTCTTAAAATTTTCTTTCGTTGACTGGCCAAATATTTCGCAATCCGCGCTTCTTTTCCTGGTGAGCTGGGATTGATGGTTGCACGTCTCACCCGCAAGATTGCAAGGAGAGCAGCAATCCGCTGAAATAGGAAAGGATGACGTTTCAGATTCAGCAGTAACTCCTCGACTTAGATTTTCAACTTCGGTTTCAGAAAAATAACGATTTCTTAAAGGTTTTTCTTTAACTTCAAACTTTCCCACTAATGTTTTCACGGATTTATCTTCTACAGGGCTACTAAGAACGTTACTTATGCCGACTACCGGTGAAATTGCTTCCACAACAGTTTCGCAGTGAGCCGATAAATGTTGTAAATCTGGCAAAATTTCTTTACCGTTTTGATCTATTATAATTAAATCTGGTGCTACTTCTATCACAGGCTGCGCAGCGGTTAAAGAAATAGAAGTCGTGGGTAAATTGGAACCAGTCGCTTTTTCCATCTTTTGCGTCAATCGTTTAACTTTTCCCGACGGAGATCCTTCATCTGGAGCATCAGATTTCATTTGTAACTGTAACTTACTTTGCAAAATTTTCCATTCTTCGCTTTTATCACATTGTTGCTTACACTCGACATTAGTTGGCGCCTGAATTTGCTCAATTATATCAACAGCTGAATTATTCCCAATTGATGGCAGAATCTTTAGTTGAGCCGGCCAGTTAGAAACACCAGACGACGCAATTTTGTTTTCTAAAACTTCTTTGTGCTGTTTAACTATTCCTGGACACGATGGCACTTCCTTATCTGTAGGAATATTAGCGTAATTCTTGGAACCGACATCAATTTCTTTAACATCGGTGTTCATTTCTACATGCTCTTTACTGCAACCATTATTTAATAAAGGAGTTTTCAAAACGTTTGAATTGCAATTGATTGAGCATGATGTAATTATGTTAGGTTGACTGGTAGATGATTTAGGAACCATTTGATAATCTTGTGAATTATCTTTATAAAGAATGGGTGCGCTGGCGTAATGCACAATTTCATTTTCCGCTGCTTCATTATTAGCAATGATTGTAGCACTATCTAAGATGCATGGGGCTTGTTTCTCACTGGGACTTTTTTTATAAGGTTTAGGTCCGTGAATCCTGAAAACTTTTGGGGCTTCACATGAACTATGTTTACACGATGTTGAACTATTTTTTAAACTCTGTGAACGTTGAATTACGATAACAGAAGGAATTTCGGAAGTATCTTGAACAGTTCGATTTTCTTCAGAAGCAGCTTGCCTTTGGGCATAATTTTTCACTTTGCTATGAGAAAGTAATGAACCGTCGAGCGAAGACGCTCGTTTCAATAAGCAATCTTCGTCGCAACATTTATCTTCAATTTTCGCTACGTTACTTGGCAATTTCGTCAATTTCGTTCGCCATGATTGTGGTGGAGTGAGATCAGAAGTAGGCAAACCAAATTTCGAGCTGTTTCTGGGAACAGTCATTTTACGTTTCGAATTATCTAAAGTACCGGTAACGTTGCAATCGAAATGTTTTTCATTTCCACTTTTTAATTCATTTGTTGGTGTACTGATGGCACTATCACATATTGAAATAGCAATATCGCTGTTTAGCATGCAACCGCTAATGATCTGAGATGATCGTTTTTCCGCGGTCTTTCGTTCCTCATTATTAAATATATGATCTAAATTTGTCGAAAATATGTCACTTTGCTTATGCGTTTCTAAGTTATTATTTAATGTTGAAATGGGTGAAGCTGAAGAATCATTATTACAATTGTACGAGCTAGTATTAGAAGTAACTGTTTTGTCAACATCTCGAGAATTAAGTTCCTTTTTCGCTCCGACATTTAAATCTTTTGATTCGTTATTAACTCGCAAGCGCATTATCACATCACCTTCCGATTTGCAACTTTGCAAATCGTTCGTCGAATGACGCCGAGTTTCACTCGCTTCATCCGTGACTACACTCAACATACTTTCCGAACTAGTTCGAAGAATTTCAATTGATTTATTGGGCCATGTTTCAGGGCGCACAAGAACAGCCTGAAGTTTGGTAGCTGGAAGTTTAGTTTGAGAAATCACCGGATCACTTCCCTGTATATCAGATGTCACGGACTGTTCCTGGGATTCAGCCTCATTTTGGATAATTAAAGAAAACTCGCACTTGCCATCTTCATCTTGAGGAGACGACGGATTACTTTTCGAAACTGATTCAAACTGACTCGCTAAATTCAACACTAGACCGGTAGCCTCGGGAAGATCCAACCTATCACGGTTAGATCCTTGTTTGGATTCACTTAATTGTGCTAAGATCTCAAGTTCGTTTATTCTATCTTTTATGGAAGACACACGCTTTACTAAACGAGCGCCTTTAACTTCGCCTTCCGTTTCATCAGTCTCTTTTGAATTGCTATCATCGCTCAAAGAATCGTTACTATCGTTATTTGGAGAATCGTCATTGCCTAAGGCAAAGCGCACTGGTTCTGATGCTTGCTGAGCTGGTAGTGGAAGGTGAAGAGCTTTATTGGGGCTTACGCTGTACGAAACACCATCTAAACAAGCTGGCCGAAGAAGGACATGATTTTTTGATATATTTGGTGAGTCTAGAAATAATTAATTTCGAAAAATGGTAATACAAGTTAATTTTTATAAAAATTATAAGCAACCTTACCAGTGACTTCTTCGGAAAACAGCAGGTCAGCAATATTTTCATCAGGGGACCACGATTTTGGTCGGTGGAACACATTTTGACCTTCTGAATAATTTTCAGGACCAGAGGGTTTATCTTCCGCATTTTCGGCATTGCTAAAGTTAGGCTCCTCGAGTGCTTCATCTTCTTGCTTCTTCAAATTATTTTCCGATTTAGACCTCCACAGCGTGTTGTGCCGATGATTGCTAATTTTTTTTAAAAAACAGTATAATTATAAATAATAATAGGTACTAATAAAAATATAACACACTTACCTTGCATCTAAAATGCCTTGGTAAGTTTCTAATTGTTTCATAAAACTTTGGTTAGGTTGAACACAGTTACGCTTTACTTTAACAAATTCAAATGCTTTATTTAATTTCCAGTTATTTGCTTTCATAATATAAGCTATCACCTAATTTTTTTTAAAAAAAATTCTATAGTTTATAAAATTAAATACTTTAAAAACAAATCTTACAACGGAAGCAGATCTACTAACTCCCATTTTACAATGGACTAGAACTTTTGAACCTTTATCCCTATATGAATAAGAAAGATAAATATTTTTCTGAATAATGGTAGAAAAATAATTTTAATTACTTGGCATCGGTTATAAACTTATAGGTCGTGTCCCAATGTTTCAGAAGTTCGGTTCCCTCTTCGTCGTAAACGCGTATATTTAAGTAATCGAACGTACCAGGGAAGAAATTGTCTATCTCTCTAGTGACGTTCAATATGTGACTAACACTTTAACGAAAATAAGATCAAATTAATAAAATAAAAACCAAACCATTAAGGAGAATTTTTAACAATTTATTAAATAAAAAATTTATACCCGTTCCGCTGAAGTTCTTCCAGATTAGAGGCATTCCATTCGGAACCCAAATACAAGTGATCAAATATTTCAGTTGAAGTATCCATTTGTCCCATAATCATTAGCATTTCCTGATCGATATAACTTTTGTATTCTTGCAAATCCATATGCAAATCCTTCTCAAGTCGTGTACGAATCTATATATTTTTAGCAAAGCAAACAAGTAGTCTAAATTAAATATTTTCTTCAATATGCAAACAATTAACAGAAAATTAATTTAAAGAAGAAGATTGCAATTAACTTACATGTTTACTTGTTACTTCATCCAGATCTACAGTCATCATCACCTCACGAAGCTTACTTCTAATATTTCTTTCCGTCACCTCTGGATCCTTTTGATACCTGATAAACAAATGCTTTCGTTTATTTATGCCATTACTCAAAAAATTAATTAAACGTACTGAAATTTACGATTCTCGGGAGAGGGTGGTCTCCGGGATTCCAAATCATCCATAGCGTGCCTGAAATAAAAAAATAATAATTATTATTTCTCGCAACCATAAAAAAAAAATTTGTTAACAAAACTTACCATTCGTTAAGACAAGATCGATCAGAACTAATTTTCTTTTCATAGTATTCGATCCAAGAATGACTAACTCCTCCAAGAAAATAATTACAACCGGTTGCTTTTTCACTAGCTTTATGTAAAGTTTGCAACGCTGACCTAAAAACAAGGAGAAACATTTTTTAAAATTTATTTTTTTTTTAAACCCATGGCTTAAATTCTTATTTTTAATTAAAAACCGACATTTTATTTATTTAACTGCTCTCAAGTTCAAGATTTAATTAATTTACTACTTTTTACAGCTTCGAACACATTCATTTAACGAATTAATAGCCTATAAACTCTTCCATCGCAAAGGAAATTGAAAAGTAGGCAAATGTTTTGTAAGCTGTATTACTTAGAACGAGCATATCTTTGTAAATAAAAATATATGCAACATCCTACTTTCCTAGTTGTTGTTTTTATATATATATTCGGATTTTAAAAAAATTACTTTCGCTGTTTTATACATCCGGTGAACATTCAGCATTTTACCCTCTATTTAATAAATAAGTAGAAACTAAATCAAGAACATAAAACTATCGTAATACAGTAAAACGAGAAAGAATATTACGCTTCTGAAGAAATTTGCTGAGCAAGGACACCCTCCAAACCAGTTATAGGAATTTTAGTATTTTATAAATTATTTAATTACGTGACATAAATAAAAAAAAACTTAAATCAACAGCAAAATTTAACGCTAATTAAAATAAATTGATTGGGAATATAAAATCACTAGTTTTACCAGTTTATATATCGTAAATTTAATTAAGTAGAATTGAATATTTTAAATATTTTTTGAGTACGCACTCATACAATAATAATTATCAACTTTTTTCAAGTTTTCCTTATACTGTATGCCTATATTAAATTAAAATGTGACAGTTTATCATAAGCTTATCGATTTTAATTATTTCCTCATATAAAATATAGGCTACAAGAAGAATTAAAATGAGATAACGTAAATTTTATGCCCCCTCATTATTTTACTAAAACGAGAAATTTTCTATTGAGTTTGCAGTACATGTATTAGAATTTCTATTTTAATACCGGTATAAGATTTTAAATAGAGGCAAACTCGGTATTATAGCTAGCTACTATGAATAGGAGTAGTTACACAAATAGGTTGCTATTACACTGCATCCATAAAATGTTTTAGTAAATAAAAAACACAATGCCAAAACCCCAAATAACTCTGAATGTGATCAAACAGCAAATATTAAAATAAATAAAAATTTAAAATAATAAATTTAAAAAGTCTATTCTTGACGAAGAGCACATACTGTATGTATTCACAGAAAACTTTTATCAAAATAAACAGCTGATGAGCACAGTAAATTTGATACAGATACGAGTAATGTAATGTGAATAACATACCAACAAAAAATGTCATTGAAAATATACTGGCAGTTTATGAGATAACATAAGCAAGGTCAACCCAAAGATGCACTCGCTCAATTCTATTGAATGTGGAAACTACATGTATTGTCCACTAAAATTATATTCAATGGCAAATTTTTTTTTCAAACACATTAATAATTAATGGCGCTCTGCATAATACAACGTAAGTAAACAAGCATCAGTATAACTATAATTATTTGCTGGGTCTTTTGTTATAATGTTCATTCTTAATTTCTTAAACCGTCTGATGCTGATGAAAAACATTTAACCCTAAAATAAAGTAAATCTGAAGCGGAGCTAACGACATATAAAGCTTTCGATTTCCTTTTCTATAAAAATTCAATAATTTATGTCTTAATTAAGCAATTTAAAATTGATTTCATATACTCATACAATATTAAATTTTCTCTACATGAATTTCGGCCAAATAATCTAATTGTAATAAAATCAAAGTAAAATAATCTCAAAAAATGTCATGGTAAATAAACTAGGTAATTATGTTAATTCTAAATAAAAATCTGTTTTAAAAAGTTGTTTCCAGGGTTTTATAAAAGTTCAAATATAAAAATATCAACCTTCAGATTTCTTATCAGTATCTTTTAACTTTAGTTTATTAAATTAAGTTTCTTTTAAATTGGTTATTATCATAATACGATAAAAATAAAAAATTTTAACGATCCCACTTTTGAGTAATTTTACCATTAACCATAGGCAATACTAAAAACATTTCAAGATTTATTGCCAATAAATGTTTTTGATTTTATAGATTTATTAAAAAATATATATATATATATAAATTATCAACAAAAAAATACTGTTGTCAATAGTAGATTCATTTTAAAAAAAAAATAGAAATTTTAATTAACTTTAATAATAATTACTCCCGCAATTCTTCTTACTTTTTAAAAAATTATGTACATTTTAATTGCCTTCAAAAAGGTAGCTTGACATTTTAGTAAAAATACTTTTAATATCATTATAACTTTAGCATGGTATTATCCTACTTACCATTAATGAAAATAATTTAAAAAAATAACTCACCAAAAAATAAATTGAACTAGATTTCGTCCAACAATTTCACACAATTGATTAATAATATTCCGTAATGGTACTGATAATCCACAAAAACGACACCATAACTTATTTATTCTCATAGTAAGGTATTAAGTTCCTTTTTTGTACTTCTCGCGATTAATTTTCAAATGTAAAGTTTGTTGAACAAGTTAAGTACATAGCATTAGGCGTTGACGCCAATTTCACATGATTTTTATCTGGCCGAATTTTAAGAATAACATTTTCAAGTTAGGAAAAAATGGAAACAATGACGAAAAGAAAATCTTTTTAAAATCCCGTTAAAATATTTTAGCTCTTCACATGAGTCAATTCCACCAGGTGAAATTGTACGGAGAACAACTTTAAAAAATAAAACGTTGAATAAAAGGAGAAAAGCTGGTTTTTCGCTACTGCATACTTTCAAAATGATTAGTTCACAAACAAGTAGCTCCTTTTTTTTCTCTATGTTGAAACTACTTTCCATATAAAATCAAATAACCTTGATTTCTAAATTACATGTACCTGTATGGCAAAAAGTTTTGGAAACGCGTGGGGAATTAACGTCGACACACTAGTTTACCTTGTTTCGTTTCACTAGTAAATCCGTGATTATAATTATAACAAAGCATCCAAAATATTTTATTCAGTAGATTCTATCGAATCAATACACTGATAATTGCCTTTTTTTTATTTATAATTTCCTTGAACCCCAGTTCCATCAAGAAAAAAAAAGCTATTTTACCAAGTATATTTCGTATAAGAAAATTAATGTCTGATATGAATAAAACACCCATATTGGTAAGATTTTTCATCAACACAACTTTCACTTTTAAAACAAAATAATAACACTCTAAAAACGCCCTTTTAAAAAAATTTCAAAAACAAGTACAGTACGGTATAAAAAAAAACTATTTACAATTAAATAAAAATCAACAGGCAATAATAATTATTATGAAAATAGCCATGTGAGCACAAATTTTCCGCGTTGATAAAGACATCATTTTTATAAAGTATAATAATACTTACTCAATTTATCTTTTTTTTTTTGATTAAAACATTACCTTTTTAAGCGAATTTTAAACCTTGAACTTGACGTTGAGCCATAATTCTACTTTAATTGCGAATCGCCAACGTAATTCCGAGAAACATAATTGAATTTTTTTAATATTTAGATAATAGACTTCTAACGTCGTGTCAAGAAAAAAAAAAACAACAAACTCCTAACAATAATAACCCTTCTATTAATCACATTTTAGTCTGCACACCTTCAACTACCCACACGCGCCAGGAAAATCGATTAACCAAGGGGAAACATTGGAGCCACGCGACACAGTTGATTTCATCGATATGAATAATTAAAATTTATTATACTAATCACTTACCACATGGCTTGCACAGAAACTGGCTTGAAAATGTGATGCCTCGAATTAGAACTGACACTGAATCCTCTGAAAGAATAAAAGATTGGATTTTTATTTTTGTCGTTTTTAAAGTTAATCTTGTAAAATATATAAACATCCGAAAAAAATAAAATTTTTTAAAAATTATAAATAACAGTAAAACACTTTCTAGGTTGTATAAAAGACATTTAAGGCTGACGACACGCACCCTCGTTGAATTAATTAAAGTAATTAATTGCCAGGTGTGTCCAAACCACAATGTCCTCAATGAAAAATTAATTTTTTTATAGCTAACTTTTTTGATTTTTCTTATTTTACTAGGTCGCAAATCAGTTTTTTTTTATATATACACTGTATTTCGTTAAAACTGCCGCTACTATCTCTAAAGGAGACGCTATAAAAGCGAATAGATAAAAAGTTATACAACCAAGAATATTGTAGCATAACTTAAACCCCTCATAAAATTACCACAGACCATAAAAAAACAACACAAAGAGAGAGAGAGAAAAAAAACAAGAGAATATTTGAAATGAGCTTTTTTTTTCCTATCGTACACTTAATAAAGTTAATAATATTCTTACCCGTCTCCATCCAAAGTGATTTTCACGTCAGCCCAAACCGCTAGCACTAGGCCTAAGGTGGTCGTTTCGTTACAATCAACTCCTAGTAAGCAACTTTCTTCTAAATTTTGATTTCCAACGCAAGATACAACCACTAGATATCGCGTTCGATCCGCGCGAATACTTTCTAATTTTACAGCCTACAAAATAATAATTTAATATCAAACAAATGTACAATTTTTTTTTAATCAAAGGATCCAATCTCTTACCATTTTAAGCGTATCTTCGGGCCTCAGCAGAAAAAACATCGACTGCAGATGCTGCTGAATATCCCCTAGAAAACAATATAGTTGCATAAGAATAAATAAACAAAAAAATAAATAAATAAACATTTCAGTTAAATATTTTATCAGTCGCAATTTAAAATCGTCAAACGAACACGTAATTTTAGGGGAGAATAAAGATGACAAATCCACGATTTTGCGAGCTAACCCCGGTGACAGCGACACCGATGTATTAATTAAAAGCTGAAACCGTTTGCATTATTCATGAGCTTTCCTATCTAAAATCTCCAAGTACATAATGCAGAAACAACGGGGCTCACTAACGTTCCATTAATGGATATACACTCTTTAAATTAAAAACTTGTTTGCACAAGAAATTAATAAAACATAGATACAGATTGTAGAGTATCTGTAGATAATACTTAAGAAAATTAATACTGGTACACTGTAATAATAATAAAAAATCAGTACAGTATTTGATTTTTTATTAAATAATGTGATAGGCCCTACTTAATCTAAACATCTCAATAATCAGAAAGTTGGATCACTGTTTAAATGACGTAAGATCTGTTAGCTACAACAGCCATGTGCAAATAATTTACAAGCAAATAACTGGAGTGGTTCATTTAACTTCATTAAATAATTGAATTAACGTAATGCAATTTAAGTGGTTACAAAATCATTACTGTATCTAAAGTCGGCAATTAAGTTAAACTAATCTTTTGTTAAATTACAATTTCCACAAATTTAAACACGTGATAACTCCTTTAAGACTGCTAAATACAGTAATGTACAATATGGCATAAGTTGCGCAATGATAGAATCTAAATATCTAATAATGCAATGCGCAAATTAAATTAGCAAAGAACATGTGTTGTCTGTCCCAAAGGAAAAAAATATAATCCAAATAAGAAATGTCATTTCCTTGTGATTTATAAATTACGTCAAAAGAAAAATTCAAAAAAAAAAAAAATGAGCACAATCTAACTTATCTAGGGTAAATAGCCTACTGTACGTTTCTAAAACAATGAAATAATAAGTCATTAGCTAGTACGGTTTAACTACGAGAAAAACTCGAATTAGGGTGAGGTTTGGCATATGGTGCTTTATTTATTCTATTTTTTTTAAAAAAAAAAAAATTACCTATCAACGGCATAAGGCAAGCTTTCGTTCAATTTCCCAGACACAAAAATAATTTAAATAGCAATTGGTTACAAAGAGAAATACAGTAATTCCCCGTGTTCAATGCCGCTTACTTTTTAAAACTACGTTGGAAACGTCACCACTTCAGGTTTTTGTTTTTTTTTATAAATGAATTCTCGTCTGTACTTTGCAACTCGTATGCATTTTATAATGTAATCGCAGGTGTTTCTCCTACTATTTTTCAAATGAAACACTCCTACAATGCTTAGAATACGAAATTATTTTGCAAGTAAACAGGCACCTGCCTATACATTTTGCTGCTGCTGTTTAGCTCAATTCTAATCAATAGACTTCATAATACAATAGCAGTCAAATTTGTTGCCATTATTTTTTATTTTCACAACAGATTCCAAACTTCCAATATAACATTTAAAAAAAACAAACACACACACACAAATATTTTGATAAACATCCTGAAATTATTTTTATTTTTGAAATTAATTTTCTGAGAACTCGCAACGCTTTTTCATCAACTATTTATCCATATACTGTACTTTTCCTAACTCTCATCAACATCGCATGTAAAAAAATACGTAATACATATACCGGTACGTCATTTGTCGTTCCCCTAAAATCAATGAGTGACATAAAAAACAAAACTTTTTAATTAAAAAAAAATCTAGTTTGTAGCGCGTGATGAGCGCTAATTGCTAATTACAGCTACGGAAAACTCAAAACCTTGAAAAAACGTTTAAGTAAACAATATGTTATTAATTATCTAACCTTTCAAAGAAAATTTATAGTTTTATATCATTAAATAGATGTAATGAGCAAGAAATAACTAAATGAAAGTTATAGCCATGATTATAATAATGAAGTACTACAGAACTTCAGAATCTTAATGATCTACCGGTACAGTACTGCCGGTAATTAAAATATTACTGGAAAAAAGCTATTGACGCTAAAGATAAATTTTATCCACAATTTGGATAGGCATTAAAATAGCAAAATATCAAAAATACTTTATTTCAAATAAAACTGTTTATTTTTTTCAAGTGACCCGTTTGACCTAAATATCAATTGCATACTTCCGGGTGGGTTAAGAAAATTGAATTCATAAAAAAAAGCAAGAATTTGACCATAATAAATGTGATTATAACAATTTTCTTATTTTTTCACTTTAATATAAATTACTAATTTTTCAACAAAAAAAAAATAATATCAACATGCTAAAGCTTAATTAATTACTCCAGTATTAAATTAAAATTAATAGAAAAGTTGCCGGTCGTTTTTTTTTTCTCCTGATTTTACGTGGAAGGCAAGGGTTAACAAGGTTACTACTCGAAGTATTAATTATTATAATCTCCTTCAATAGGCTACTTGTTATTTTGGTTTACGAGAACGCTAAATCATTTAACAATCCAAAAGTGGACACTAACAACTACTACGTTGCAAAATTTTAAAATGCGACTAAAATTGAGTGAAAAGAAAAAAACTCCGTCACAGTATTAATTAATCGTTTTAATAATTTACCTCCGTTGCTGTTGGACTTCCGGTAGGCATTCATTGATTCGTTTTGAGGAAGAACCAGGGCGGCTCCTTTCACAGCGAAGTAACATTCACTGATACTGTCAAAAAAAAAAAAAAAATACAAAAATAAATAAATTTATCAAAGTTGACAACAAACGATACATAATATAAACAGCTCGTAATTTAAAATATTATGTAACATAAAACATTTGTAACGCTATCGTAGTGCCTATTACAAATGCTCAAAAGTAACAAACGCGGTAATAAAAAGAATCAAATGGTTAAGTTCTACTCTGTTTACATATCATACTGTATGCAAATTGTACGTATAAAAAGTGCCAGTACTTTCAATAAAATATTTACTACACAAATTCGCCAACACATTTACTAACTACACTGTGCATATATAAATCTAAATTAGAAGCGGTAGCAGTGCCAAAAACTCTTCGCGATCATTACATTAAACCCTAATTTTGCTATAAATAAATCGTCAGACCAAAACAATGCATTTTCGCGCTGAGAATGCCAAGAATTTAATTAAATCCAACTCGTTGGCAGATAAAGTAAGTGCGAGAAAAAAATTCAACATTTTTTATGAAGCTTCGTTCGAATTCGTTCCAAAAATTTACATGCCACCCACGTTTCTTTTCATCGAGGTTAATTCGGCAGTGACCGAGTAACGAATGTCCCCCGCCTATTAATAAATCCATCTTAATTAATTAATACCGCTGATTTTTAAGTCTAGACTGAAGCAATTTTAAGTAAAATCGTTAAAAGCCTCAACTAAATTAATGAATTGACGTATCGTGTAAGTACCGGTGTATCGACAAAATCATATTGTACAGAAGCGATTTTGAAATTAGAACAAGTAGCTTTTCCATGCACTTATCACACGCTTCCTACCTTAATGCACCCATATGCATTAAAATCAAACAGCTGTTTTATTAAATCTTAAGTGCGAAGAAGTGTAATATCATTAATAAAGTGATAACGGAGTTGTCCTCGTATCTTAATATACAGCTACCATTCGTTTAGCATGCAGTTTCATCGCAGGTACCGTACTAGAGTTTGCAAAGGTCGACGACCTGATTATAATAAGTATTATCAATCGAAGTACGGATATTAATAAACCATAAACTTTCACAATGCTTGAAGAGGGAAGGGGGGGAAATGCTTTGCATGAAAAGTCAGGTGTTGAAAAGATGTTTAGAAATACGAGTATTAATTTATAATATAATATTATTCCATCCAATTGAAATATTGTGCTGATTATTTTGCATCACATTCCAAACTAAACATCTAACTTGCAACGATTGTTATGCTTGTATTGACATTATTTCGAGTATAAACACGTGTTCAAATATTATATTAACCGTACGCGCAAATAAGCATATGCCATGTTTTTTAATAAAACGCATCTATCTATCGTAAATAAAAATCAAAACTAATTATTTTTAATATCTAATTAATTTTTTTTTTTTTCAAATGCAAAACGTTTGAATTAAAAGGAAAAAAATTTAAAGCGAAACATTTTAATCAATCCAACGCAAAATTTCGCTAGTCTATTAATTATTTCACGTTCTTTCTAAAAATAAAAAAAAAATACTTTTCGATTAAAAGATTAAATAAAACGAAATTATTTTATTGGCAGTGTTATAATGAGATTCGTTCAATAAATCATAAATTTTTTTTTTCTCCGAACTAAGAATACAATAAAAAGAGTTAAAGCAATCGATAGCTGAATATAATTCCTGTATTTTTTTTTATAAACATAACTTGAGATCCCCGACATATATAATATCAAAAAAAAAAAAAAATAAATAAATAAAACTTCGAAGTTCAGTATACCCGTAAAATCGAATATAACCAATAGAGCTTCCCTAAGCTCCAGTACATAGCTTAAATCGCCGACATATCAAAAACACATTTTTACATACAAAAAACCTGATTGTAATCAATGCCGCAGAATAAATAATAAAACGAATCGTTATTATTTTGTAAAAAAAAAATGTTTATTACAAATAACTATAAAAGCTCATTTAGATACTGTATATCGCTAATGTAGAGCGGGCGTCTTTTCTAAGAATTAATAATAAAAAAAAAAATCATACATTAAAGGAGGAAGAGGCATAATTATAGTAGATTCATTGTCAGAAGTATACGTTATTTATGATAAAATTATCTGTCAACTTTTACGCATCATAAAAAAAAAACCCCCCTAAAAAACTATTGAAAAATAAAAAGATGATGATAACGAAGAAAAAAGAATTAGAATAATAATAAGTACTTCTATCCCTATTGAGATTAAAGCATTATTTCGTCTATTTTTTATGGACTAAAAATATTTGCAACCCGTAGGCCACTACCAGACTAGTTTTCTTAAGGATTTGCAAATCATTATCGGTGAGAAACGATTTTTCGACAAAAAAAAAATATGGGCTCTTAAAAAAAGAAGCATAACAATATTATCACTAAAATCACGACATTAATAAATTGAGCAAAGTCACGGACTCGACTTTCTCACTGTACAGGTACCATCTTAAAAAAGCAAAAAGAAAGCAAAAGGAAAAGATAAAAAATAAAATCGTCTTAATAGAGTGCCAAACAAGTTCTTTCACCATCTCAATATTTTATTTACGAAAGAACCCTCTAAAAAAAACCTTTCCTTTTTTATTTAATTTATTTCAAGCACCTACTAAACAAACCACACGTATCAACCAATTGAAATTACTACGAGTTCCAAGAAAAATAATAAGAAGCCAAAACGGTTTTTGGTAGATGCTCTACTCCGTTTGCATTTTACAAAGTGGATCTGCCTTTACATTCTTCTTCTTCTTCAAAAAAGGATGTTATCAGTATGAAATATGTGATGCGATGATGTTGAATACAAAATAATAATAAGGGAAAAAATAAAAAAGACATGCACATACAAAAAAAAAATAAAAGTGGATAGGAAAATTTTAAATAAAAGAAGTTTTACGTTCAACTTTAGAAGGTAATCGAGCGAAACAAAATTTTTTTTTTCAAAAGTAAAAAGCCTTTTTTTTATTATTATTGATCAACACTTTCCCAACATTAAAAATAAGAAGCAGCAAAAGCATTTTTCACCCTTAAATCGAAAAATAAGAAATCTAAGAAGACGTAAAAACGTGCGAGATAAGACGCATAAAACCGAAGCTAAATCGTTATTAAAATTTGAAAGTCATTCATTTAACTCGCAGATAATAAACTAAAATAAAAATGCATCCGAAAATCATAACACCAATTAAAAAAAGAGTGTATTCCCAGCTAATAAAATAATAAATTTCACCATCGATCGAAGTACGGTATAAATAATACTAAAAATAGCGAGTTTCCTGAAATAAACCATCAAACCACCATCCGTAGTAAAAACATTGTGGCCCTTAATTCACCTAATAAAAATTATAGCGCCGTATTTTCACTTTTATTGACTAATAAGAACTTGACATCCATTAACAAAATTTTGCCATAAAGATTATCATAAAAATCGATTCGCCCCAATTCACTTCACCATTAATAGTTCGGCAGAGCGGCGTTGCAGATAAGTTTCTTGTGTTTCCACGAAAATATTAAAGCGGACGGTCAAATAAATCTCGAACAAAGTAGACCACTGCACATGCACTTTTTAACTTCAAAATTCAAATTGGCAAGAGAATTTTTTTAAAAAAAACTTTTTAGTTCAACAGAATTAAACAATTGGTTCATCAATATTGTACTCCAGTAGTAAACAAAATACGCACAGGAACTTATACGAAGACTGTAAAAACCTTTTTACCGAATCTCGTAAACAAATTGAAGAGTGGAAATAAAATTGGCTCTTAAGACCCATTTTTCAACAATCGAATTTTTTTTTTTTAGCTGAATGAATATACGATATACTGTATACGATTAATAATTTATACAGTACTGTATACGAAAGCCAATTGCAGCAAAAAGTAATGGAAAGAGCTATTCGCTTTAGTTTGAAGCTTAAATAGCCTTTTAAAAAACCGGAACTATGACTGCAGTGCCCAGGTATCGGATGGAAAAAATGTTCGGCTTTTGAAATAATTTATTTATTAACGGTTTTAAACATGGTAAAATTGAAAGGAAGGGGAGAATGTTTTAACCGAGTTCTATTATTTCAGCAAATAAAAATTCATTTTTACTGTCAGCTAATATTTTATTCCCACTTTTCAATTTACAGAATATAATAATAATTATTATTATGTGATTGATGCAAAAATTACAGCTCAGAATAAGGTTTTCTTTCCATGTAAGGTTCCTGGCGGATCCACTAACGCCCCTCGGTTACCCTTATTTTCCAACAATAAACAACTGCCATTTCTAACGGAATGTCAATAGGAGACTTTAAAAAAAAAATATTAACCCTCTCTTCTACGAATTGCTTTATAGCCTCAGCCGTGTGTTTTATGTTTTAATCGACATTTCGAGGCTCACGCCTATTAAACTTACTGTTAGTTCTCATTTCTTCCATTTGCATGTCGCAGAAATTATTGGTACAGGTAGAGGTCGCGCGCATTGGATGCGTTACCTTTTATTTTACATTTATTATGCAAATCGAAATTTCTCTTAAGTCGCTCACACCATCCTAACAATAACTAAAATAAATAATAGACGGTAATTTATTTGAATAACTGCATGCAGCAGTATACGTCAATTGAATATTACTTGCATTAAAAAAAACGAGGCCATCGAGCACCGAGAAACAAAACAAAAAAAAAAAGAACTTAAATAATTTCACGAAAGTATTAATTGAAAATATATATACCGGTATTATACTGTATTAAGAAAAATCTACCTAGCCTATATAAGCAACGAATCAGAGAAAAATGCCAAAACATTTTAGAAAACATTATTGACCGAATTAATAGCGTGATTGGAGTCAGGGTCAACAGAATTTGCCTCAGAAATCCTATTTTATTCATACAAATACATTGTATCTAATCTAAATTTGTTTTCTCAAAATGACTGTGCATTTAATGCGAAAATGGTTTTTTTTTTTTTATTATTTTTTATTTTCGTCTTTTAAAAGTGATATGAATTGCTTCAATAAAACCTAACGCTGCGGAACGTTCCACATTTCGATTCGCTAGTTCCGCTTGCGTTGACTTACTTGCTGCAAAGCGTTTTAAAAAATGTCATTCGAGAACTTGAGAGAAAAAAAAAATAAATCAATTCTCTCGAGAAAAATCTTTTTTAATATATAACATTTTCAAACAATAAGCCATTAATTTAAATGGTTCATCTATCAGATTTACTACTACCTGATATGCGTGAATAAAACGAAAAATTAAATCTACCGAATTATTTTGCGATAAAACACAAGCATAACTTAATAAATTCGAAAATAACACAGCAATAAAATACTGTAATTCTTTTTCAATCCTTTACAATTTAATACTGTACCGGTATTAAAATTTAATTAATTCACTTTTTCAATCTGATAATAATTATTACGGTACGATTATAAACTTTTTTTTTAATTTTTAGCTCATATTTTATTTTTAAAAAAATGTTTTTTTCATGAAAGGATTTTATTGCCCGAAATTAAAAAGTCAAACAAAACTAATTAAAACCATTTTTCTAAAAGCTCTGCAAAAAGCAAAAATAAAATCTCTTAAAAATAATTTATCATAATAAAAAAAAATCAACTTTGCAGACTTAATTAGAAGTTTATTATAACGAAAATAATTTAAAAAAATAAACAACAGTTTCTATTCTGTTATTTGTATAATTAAGCTCAATAAAAAGGATCGTTACTTTAATTATCTACTTATTAATTCATCAGACATTTTTGTTTAATAACTGTGACACAGATAACATCCAAGTTATAAAACCCGAGTAATAGATTTCGTTCAATGACTTTTTTAAAAAAAACAGCTAAGGTAGTCCTAAATCATCGCGACAGCAACCGCTTATCCTAAATTTAAGGTTAAAACCATTAAGCAAATTATTAAAGTAAATAGAATCTCGCGGCTACAATTATAACTTCAATACTAAATTTAATTTATTCGACTTTATGCAAATGACGGAATCTCTTAATTGTAACGATTACATCGAATGAGTCTGCTAAAAAACCGTTGTTGATACAGTAACCTAATCCTTATTTGATACTTAATTAACTCAACTTCTAATACAACAGGCGAAAAAGACGTTCTTTTGATGATCTTTGAAGTTGTTTGCTCTGGTAGCTGGTGACACTACATTACTAAATTGCGACTTAATTCGAACAAAGAATAGAAGAGGAATGCTCTCATTTTTACTGCAGCTTCTCTTGAATTTAATTTCGGATCGCTAATAGCTTGTTGTCTAGCGAATCTCTAGCTCAGAAGTAAAGGACTGTTAATTCTCACTCGAGAGAGTAATTATTGAGGTTTACATAAACTCCCGAAAAGTGCAGCAGTGATAAACACGATTAAACCAAATGTTGCAATACAGTAAATGTAGTTTCATCAAACAGTACGACGCACTCAACGAAAAAAAAAAGTTGGCAAATTTGTCTTTACTTTTTTTTTTTGTTTGTTTTATGTTTAAACAAATTATTGTTACTCCAGCTGTTGCTTTAGTATAGGTATCTAGATGTCTAAATTAAATCGAAGCAATTATGCTAAACAAGAGCATATGTATGTACTTTCGTAGTAATTCAATCCAAGCCATACTGTATAATATGAAATGTAAAGTAAGTTTATAAATTCAATTTGTGTTTTCAAATTACCATCGGTAATATTCAGACCGAATAACATAGATGTTTTATTAATAATAAAAAACGACAGTTCGTAAGAACAACTGCGACAATAATAAAAATCCTTCGGTTAAGAATATTTGATTTAGTAAGCTGAAAACCGAACTCAAGAAAACAATTTTGTACATTAAAAAAAAAAATTCTAAAATTCTAATTTTCTAGTTATTTTACTTCCTCTAAAAAAGCCCGAGCAAAATCTAACATCGTAAAAACTGTCACATTATTTTGTTGACCATAACGTTTGTCAACCTAAATATAAAAACAATAATAAATTTTATGTTAAAAATATTTATATAAAAAAAAATTGTTAGTATCTTATATCAAAAAAAAAAAACTTACAACTTGAAGTACATGTACGGTATAAACTAATTTAAATATTATAATAACCTCAAAAACTACGCTTTAAAATTTCAGTATCATAAAAACAGGTTATGTTTTTCTGTCCATTAAATAATTCGTAATTTAAATACGTCAATTTATAATAATAAAAAAAAAACTTAAAAAAAAAACTCCATTTAAATTAATAGCTCTATTTACATATTATATTTTTTACAGCTACGACAAAACTATAATTTATCAGAGTAAAATAAAAAAAAAAATCATTTCTCACTACAGTAGTTAGTTGAAAAGAGAAAAATATTATTTTCGCGACTTACGATTTTCTTAAAAGTCAAAAAAAAAAAAATCGAATGATAAAAAATTTAATAACTTCCTAAAATAATAAATAACATAAACCCGCAAAACGATCAAGAATGTATTGACCTTTCCGATTTAAAATTTTAATAACCCTTTTTATCTTCCAACACTTGTACAGATACTGAAGCAAAAAAATATACAGTATAAACATATTATATTATAGCTCCTATATTAAAAAAAATCGTTTATTCCAATTTCGTGTTTGAAGAATAATAGCTATGATTCGGTGTCTTACTTTTTCACTAACGACATATACATGCCATAGAATACATTAGAATAGAGAAGATAGCAACGGCAGCGTATTACATGCACGCACGCCCATCATGAAATCAAAGCACGAGCGACGTAATAAACACAACCTTTAGCGAACGAAAAGGTCAAGCCTGCCAAAACAGAAATAAATAAATAAAAATTATATTTATAATAATAATAAAAAAAAAGTAGGGTTATGATGAAGGAATAAAAGAGGGAGGGGTTGCGAGCAAAAACAATAATAATCGTAATCTTTGATAAAAGAAAGACCGAGACGACGCAAACGTCGATAAGGTCAAACGAGGACACGACACCGTACATGTACTGTATTTAGGAAAAGCAACAGCAACAACGTCTGTTTTGATTATGTGTTTCAAACTTACAGAGTGACCCGATAAAAAATCTTTCTTCATTTCATTACGCCTGCAGGCTATATTCGAATTTGGAACAGTTCGCCTTTTAATATGAACTTTTAGTCCAAAAGCGCAAACAGTTGTCGCGGATAAAAGTCGGCTAAAAATTGACAAACGCCAACAATTACATGTTCTGAGTACATGATAAGAATAATTTCATAGGTACCCCTAATACTTAAATTATTATTTTTTTTCTTCTTCTTCCTATCATCTTAAAAAAAAAATAATAATAATAATAAAACTTTTTTCTTTATTATTATTAAAAATCTGCCATCGCCTCCATTGAGATCCTTGGAAATATAATTAAAGGTTATTATTGTTTTATATTCCTAGCGGTAACCTCAATACGGGTAATGACGTCATAGCACATTTATCTACATCAAATTATATTTAAGAAATACAGTACACATATACATTTGAAAAAAATATTAGCAATTCTACTTTTTTCGATTTAATCTAAAAATGAAAATGAAGAAAAAATTTAAATTAATGTTGATTCGTATGTTCAGTAAAGCATCATTTTACAGCGGGTATTTTCCCCCCATTGCATATTAAAGCAAATAAAAATTAACAAATTCTAAAAAATATTATAAAGAAAAATTAATGAGTTAAAATATTTTCAGCCCAATAAATTACCGGTACTTATAAACTGTGCAGGTTATGTGAACAATTCGGAACTATCAACACTTATGTCTCATAAAATCGGAGCTCTACTGTAAATATTTTTAAAAGAAATAAAAAAAAAATATATATATATATTACTTTTCTTGCTTATTTACAACTTGAACGATGACACTGAGAATGAATAATATTTTAAACTGCTTAACAACTTTTCGAGTTTTCTGACCACCCAAGCACCTTATCTTAATTAGATTCGTGATAAAATACCCCTTCTTTATCGAAATCCCAGGTTTTTTTTTGTGAAGGAGAAAAAAAAAATCAATATCATTTTCCCAAATTAGGTCACACGATTGATTTCCTCCATCTTTTGTTTAAGTCATCTTCGTTTTCAGCTTCATCAAGTAGAACTATCCGCAGTCCCTGTTCCGAATTACACGCTTCGACGTATATAAAATTCAATGGATGGGGAGAAGAAAAAATATAGATCTCATTCTACTTCTCACTTGTCATATTAAAAACAACGCCTGTCACAAATGCAATTAGTGTTCATTTTCCATTACCGATAAATTAATCAATGTCAGAAAACAAAATAACGAAGCTATATTTTCCAGGTATTGTTCATTGCCGCTACGCTTTCCGACTGCAAAATACTCTCTGCATGCGCGAAAAAGATAACACTTTCGGCTAATAAAATAAAATAAGAAAAAAAAAATCAATATTATCCAAATTGGTTTCCAACAGCTCGTCACTTAATGGAACTTACGAGCATAATTTCCGATATTTTAATGTCGTCTCTTTAAATGAAAAAATAAAAAAAATCAATAATACTAAAACAAATTACTCGTCGAAAAAAAAAACTAAAAACTTCCACATTACTTTCTTTCCAAGTTTTAAATTTCCACTAATAAATTCGTCAAAACAAAACGTTAAAAATGCAAACCAGTTTTCTTTCTCTCCCGAAAGAATAACTCTTTTTTTTTTCTATTACTCTTTCAAATATAAAATGCGTTTAGCATACATAATAGACCAACTACCATTCTTTCTTTTTATTTTCTTTCTTCAAAATATTTAAAATAATCTTTTTTTTTTAAAGTGTGGTATGTTTAAATAAAACCTCACTTAAGCCTGCATGCTTACATGGAAAAGAAATGCGCCTGCATTCTACTGTTAACGAGCTTTTCAGCTTTAAATGAGCTTCGATTAAAGAATCTCCGCGAGTTACGTGGATTGCCTTGATCGATCCAAATGAATTTTGACAGTCGAGTAACAAGTCAATTTAATTGATCGCAAAAACTTCTTTTTTTTTTTTTCTTTCTTTCGTTCTCGTCGTCCGAGATAAATGGTAGTCGGTACGACCTTAAGTTGAAACCAGAGTCAATCGCACACACTACACACCTGTGTGACCTCCAATCTCGACGATACGTACATTCCCTTTTCTACTTCTATTATTTTCCCCATGCAAATCGTACATAATAATATGAGGACTAAACTCACGTGAACTGAAACCCCACCTTCTTCACTGTTCGACTCGTGTATAATCACATTTGAAATTTCCGCTATATACTGCTGTAAATGAACTAAATTTTTATTTAATTTATTCCGCTCTATGTGATACCGCTTTATTTTCCCACACGTTTTGTTTCGAACGCGGCAATACGAACGAATTGACAAACTTTTAAACTAAGTTCAACCTAACAACATTAAATTTCTCACATTATTTCAGTATCTTTTTTTTTTTTGTGAAAATGCGAGCGTAGTTGACAAACTACGATAAGTTCAACCTGCGTCGCCAATATTTTACTGTATATTTTTTTTCCGCATTATTTCAGCATCTTTTTGTAGAAATTAGTGGTCGCATACAGGCAGGTCGACCAACCACTTGTGAAAATCTGATAAGTTGAACACTCTCGCGATAGGAAGTTTTAAAAAGCACAGCAGCAACCGGCAGTAGCATCGTTGAGTTGACGTAAACTTCTTCCATTTTATTAAGTGGTGCGAAACGAGACCATAGGCGCCTTAATGTAAACAGAGATACTCATCCCTTAAAACGTTTTCCAGCCGCAATCATCGCCATCAACGTCTTAGCGGCAAAAGAAAAACACGATGAAACCTTTTAAAAGACCGGAAAAAGCCCATAAAAACTATCCAGGCAAACAGTGCGCGCGCACACACACACACAACTCTTTAGATTTAGTTGTTGAGAAACGAGCGATCTACTCGAGCGTTCAAAACAACTTTTAATCAACAATCACGTACGGTCACAACGCTGAGATTAGCAAAGCCGCTGGGTTTACAGTAGTTTAAACCGTCATTATGATAAATCCTCGAGAAACCAACGGGAATCGGAAAACATTTTAAAGCTTGAGAGGATTTTACACATTAATCAAGATCAGATTAAACAAGCTCAGCTGTACAATCGTACTTTTAAAAATATTCCGAGTCGCTCGACCAACAAATAAAATTAAAACCACTACCGGTACTGTATTTACTATTAAATTCTATATTATCATTTACATAACCGCACATTGCATTTTCAGTTACAGTACATTTAAACTTAATTGCCGTTATTAAAAAAATTCTCTCTTTAAAATTTAATGTTAATTATGATGAAAACTCGTCTGATTAAAAACTGCATAAGTTAAACGCTACAACAAAAATAAAAGAATATTCCTTCTGAGTTAAAAACTAAGTACCGGTACCCAATGATAATTATTTTATACATGATTTAATGCGAAGCATAACCGTAAATTATTTGATACGTACAGTACACTGTATATTAAATCTTTCTTTCATTTGAACTTGGCATTAATGTACAGTAATTCATTACCAGTATTTATTTTACAAACATTAATACAGTAGTTATAAATGCCTACTATTTTACTCTTTCATATTATAATACAATAACTAAAATAATAATTTTAATGCGAAAAATTAAAGTAATTAAAGTGTGAAAATTGTTTAATGCTAAGAAAAAATTACTTTAGAGAAAATAACAATTTTCCCCATATCATAAAAGCTGATTGCTCCCCAGTCACGAGAAAAGTGATGTGAGGTCAGATATAACTGGTTAAGATTTGGTAAAGAAGGTAATAATCTTACATACGACGTGTAATGTAGTGAGAGAGAAAGAAAAAATTGTTTACGGACAATTTCTCGTGACTCATCTAAACTAATTACGCCGAGACACGCAAGAGCATGTTCTTATCTCAATAAACAATAACCTAAGTACTGCAGCATTTAAATTAAATAAGAAAATCGACTAATAAAATCTCCTATTAGGTTTCTTGGAAGAATTTTAATGTTCCATTATTTTGCAGATATCTTGCTCCCAGGGGTTTCCACCACAAATAAATACAATAGCAACGACAATAACAGATAATCTCATTCAAAAACGATAAATATTCTAACTTGCATAGGTTTTTTAAAACTTAACATAATAAAACAACTCTGCCTTTTGAATTATTATATCAGGAAAATAGATCATTCCATAATCTCAAGAATGAAGAGAAAACGCTTTCCCCATCATGAAAAACAAAACAAGCAATCTTCAGAAAACAGATAAAAATCAAATTGAAAAACCAGAATCAAAAATGCTCATTACAAAGCAGTCGATATTTTTATAGGCCATTAAAGCGTGAAAAAAAAAATTAAAACTTTCTCGTTACATAAAACATCCAATCTCTCATAATTTACGATTAAATGTTCACCACCTTCACCGATAAAGCATTCATTCTACTTTTTACCTATTTCACAATACGAACGAGAAGCAAAAAAAAAAAGTGAGAGGTATATAGTGTCGGTCTCATTAAAATAACTTTTACTATTAGATAGTTACAAAAAATAATAATAAAAAAAAAAGAAGGGTCACTAGCTTTCCTTGAGAATGTCGTTCGTGTTTAGCGATGGTGGCTGTGTAACCGCTTTGGAATGCGTTGTGTTTAGTCTTGTTTTTATATGAATTTGGTATACCCTCCAACAGCTAGCCAGTCAGCTTTTCTTACACCTTCGTACCCCAAGAATAAACGAGAAGCAGGTTGGTAAACACCTGGGTCTCGTTACTGTTGCAGGGATACACGCCCCCACACCAAACAAACGCACTACAGTATTTACATTGACTGTTTATAAATACGGGAATTTCCAGTGAAGATGCTGCTATAGAAACATTCGATCGGTCATCGTTCATACATTTTTTTTTTACTCTAGTGACTAGTCTATGTTTTAGTCACTTGAAGACGGAACAGCTGTTCTTATAAACACTTGAAATTGTTTCAAACTTTTTAAATACTTTTCAAAACATTGCTTTTACTTTTTAAATAAACTTTCTAGTAAAAATAGATTAGCTTACTCTTTAATAACATTTTCTGACATTATTTTAATGGAACAATTCAGTAATGTAGGCTCCTTTTTTGTTTCTCAAAAAAAAAAAAAAAGGTTTCACTAATTTTATTTAAGTTGAAAAAACTAAAACTTTTTTTTAATATATTAATAAATAATAATCCAAAAAATAAACAAAAACAAAATAAAACTATTATCATTAATTCTATTGCACTAAAATCTTTTTGCGCTAAGTTAAATAGGACACTCTAAATAATATTAAAGATTGTTTATAATTATTAAACTACTGTACTGTACAATGCATGTTGCACAAATGATAATTTTATTGGGTAACTTTTAGAATCGCGGTTGCTTTTATCAAAAAACTGAATAAAATATTGAGTCAAAACAAACTAGCATTCATTGGCCTCTTAATTGTTATATGACTTTACAATTCGAACGTAAACTACTTTTAATAATAGATTAACGAAATAAACATGCCCATAATTAAAGCGCTAACTTTCTATCCCTTCAAAAAACAAAAAAAATTCAATGCTCAATCAAATGCATTTAAATTTCCTCCCAGCGCAGAAATTGAAATGTTATTTAATTGAATACTGCATTGAGTCATGAAAAGTCAACGAATTGCAATTTTTAATGAGTACTGTGTTTCTAAAAAAAAAATTCATAATTATTAAGTATCTAATTTGGAAGTAGGAGAAATAAACCTGACAAATTACGGTATTTTGTAAACATTGAACAAAAGTAAAAAAAAATAAAATAATTGTTAAATTCGAACAAACCGTTTTCTTCCGCCTGTTTTAATTTGTCACGCAAATGGTACACCTTGCCGCACAACTTATTTTAGATCAAAATCATTTGACAATCCAAAAAAAAAAAAAAAGAAAACACAACAAAAATTATCACAAAACCGTGTTTTCCGTGCGCTCGCTAACTTTTTTCTTCTCTTTAAAATAAAAAATAAAACCGATTTACTTCCTTAATCAGAAAAAACACAAGCCTAATAATTAGGTTTTTGTAAACATTTCGTTACGGTAGAACAACCCAAACTTGCGCTAAAAATTCATTTTTAACAATAGCCCATTGTCGAACCCGATGACCATTCAGTTTCATTTCATATTTCTTGCATAACCTAATAAACCCCCTTCACCTCTATTGTATAACCCTCCCGCACGAAAAGTCAACCAAAAAAAAACTAAAGAAAAAAATATATATTCAAGAAATGACTAATGAAGAAGGTAGTAAAAGTGTGTCTCGCGATGGTCAAACTCACCCACCCGATTAATCACACGCTTTAAATTTTAAACAAATTGATATTTCAAAACTTTCAACAATTCGCCATTTAAAAAACAATAATCGTAAATCAAGCTTAAAAAGGCTGCGATACTTTCTCATTTTGGCTTACAAATAAAATTAGGTAACCTCTATTCAACATTTTTCTTCAATTTTTTTTTTCTCCAAATTATCTGCGCATAAACAAATCTCACTAAATAGAGAAACGCCAGTTCCCAATTTCATCAATAAAAAAAATTCTAACAAAGATGTTTAAAAAAAAATATTATTGCTATTCAATCGAAAATCACAACTCATCTAATCGTTGATATTCTCGGAATTATTCTCCTAATCTGATGCAGCCTTGATGTCCGAGATTCATCACAATTCTATACAAAGAAAATCTCTTTTTTTTTTAATTTTTCAATAAAAAAATGACTCATTTCGCCGTTCATGTTATTTTCTCCCCATTTTAAACATGCATTGTACCTGGTACAATCGTCAGTGAACGTCAGTACCGAGCTATCAAAACCGGGAAAGAAAAAAATATTATACACAACGAAAATAATAATATTGAGAGAACTTCCGCCAGTACTCTATTTACTGTTGATTTTGTTTTTAATGTTCAACTCCGATAAATTACAAAAGGAAATTACAGTACAAAAAAAAGCCTCATTTTTACCCAAACAAATTTCGAAGTAAAATAATTATTAATTCAAAGCGTCATATTAAATTGCATTTTTAGAAAAAAATAAATACAGTAAATAAATTCAATAAAAACTATTAAGCTTAATAACAGTTCATTAAAATGTTAACCACATTAAAAATTAAATTTATTCACTAGATTGATACTTGAGTCAAGGATATACAGGTTTCTAATAAACATGCTCCGACCCTAATAACGTATTATGTTACAGTTTTTTATTTGCATAATTATTTTTTGCACGCATTCAGTAATCCGTGCGTGACCACATCGGACTATTTCGAACATTTCCCCAAAAACTAACATTGAACAAGCAATGACTTGCGCTACTACATCAGTAAGAAAAACAAGTTAAAACATCAAAATCCCCATTTAAATTTTATCGTCCAATTCATCTTTACACGGTTTAAATTATTTAAAACTTACTCCAAACATTGAACGACATAATAATAATAATGGTGCACTATCTTAATTGGATGATGTTTCACGATTGCGTAATACAACTGCGTTAACAAAATCCACTTCTTCTGCTCTAGTTATTCAGAAAATAAATTGAAAAGGGAAAAAAAAAACCAACCCAATCCTAAATCTTTTAGTAATACTGTACGCGCATTATCTCGTGTTATGTTAATAAATAATCTCCATCTTTTCACTAAAAACGCGAAATGCCCATTCGCAATTAGAAAGAAGGGAGTGGAAATGTAGGTTAATATGTCATAGAGTACTTCACCGCGATTGTCTGACATTTGAATTGGCCAACTTAATTTCGTTGTTTGTCAAAAATCAAAATAAAATATTAAAAAAAAGAGAGAGAGAAAAAATGGAAATTTCGCTACATAATTCGTTTCATTAAAACGATTCCCACGTAAAGTGAGAAAGATGGATGAAATCTAAGTAAAGGGGGTTTTACAATCTGTTTAGAAAAGCGAGACGCGCGTTGTAATCAATAGCACAAACTCGCAGATAGTATCGAATAAAGCAGAAATAAAAATAGAAAGAACGAAAAAAAAAAGGGCGGCCACTTGAAACGTGAAGATATGAAAAAAGATGAAGTAACGATTTCATTCTGGGTCAATTAAATCACATTCTGTTCGTGTTTTACACAACCGCAACCAACATCACACAATACAGCACAATAAAATAGCGAAGGAAGCGAAAACCTAGAAAGTAAAATCAAAATGCTCAACAAAATCGCAATCATGGCCCTGCGTGCTGAAAATCAATCTTTCTTTGCTGACCCGTTAATGATATTACCGATAAAGTAATGTGATATAAAATCGGGATCAAGCAAAAAAAAATAGTAAGTACATGTACAGTAATAACCACCATAAAAATAAAAACTCACTCCGGCGTTCCCTTTTAATCTGCCTGCGATAAATAACGAATGATTACTTTTCGCGAGGTTAATCTATTGTAAATGATCAGTGTTAAAAACGCGAATAGTACTCGCGCTACAATGTGAATTTAAGCGGTCATACACTTCGCAAAAACTCCCTGCAAAACAGAAATATCAGTCAGAAATACAGTAATGTTTGTCTGTATTTCAGGATCCGGCAACTAGAGAAACGATACCTACATAATTTTGATATAAAACTCTATGCTTAATTATTCTCCGCCTTAATAATAACCTCTGATTATAATCCTACTTATTTTATTGCACAAATTAATGCATTTAATCTATTTGATGGTTATTCCTTTATACGTACAGTACCGGTATATGGTTTTCTGATTTACTTATTGTTTTAACAATATTTAATAAATAATCTTGAATAATGAAAAACTTTCAAATTCATCGATGATACATACTATTGATATTTTTCTTCAAATCATAAATAGAAATGTACAAATTATTAATTATTAATTATTAAAGCTATACCGGTACTGTACATGTATAGGCAAATCTCTCGAGATAAAACAAAAAATTTAAAAAACCTACCTGATATAACGAATATAGATCTATTCATAACTTATCTTGAACAACACAAATGCACACAATCCGCCGCACGATTATTTTATTAGCATGAAGAGAAAAAAAAAAACTGCTCGAACATTTGAAGTTGTCAAGAGTGATTAACTTGATCAAGTCACAAGCGCGTCATAATTTATTATTATAATTATCAACAATTCAGTTAAATATGATTGCTTTTATCACTCATTAAAGCTGATAACGCATTCAGTTCGAGTGCTGTATGATTTGAGACAACGAGATAATAAAACTTAATTCCTTATTTGGTCTACAATTTCAACCACCTGCGCATCGACAACATACAAATACTGTACGAATATGTGTGTTTTATGCAGCTTAAATACATTTTCAAAACTAAATAATAATAATAATGCTTAAAGTATCCGAGCAATATAATAATTCATAAAATTACTAGAAATCATAAATCCATTAACCTTGACTTAAAATATGCTTAACAAAATGACATTACAGTATAAGGTTAATGATAAAAACTTTAAATGAAATTTTCCATAATTGCAACCCAAAGTCGACGAAAATTAAAGATTATAAGCTATCTGATACTTGCGGACAAATCCGAAGATTAGGTATAGTTACTCCTCAACCCACATTGTTTATACTGTTTATTACTAATTTACAATGCATTTCCTTATTGTAAGATCCTGGATCCAGCTGTTAAGGTGAAACTGCTAATTCGCGTAGAAACGCTAAGTCCTTGACAATTTCAATAAAATTAAAATCGAGGGCCACCAACCTAACCGAATAGTTTGACTCATTTTTTACTACCCTGAAACATTATCTTCGACATTTATTAAAGCATTAGTTACAGTATACTTGGCATTGATTTTCTTATCTTTTAAAAAAATAATTCAATTGCATTTCGAACGAAGTTTTCGCTTAACGTTTACAAATTTAATTTTACATCAGTGTCAACGAGTTGTCATTAGGTAAAAGTTAAACGGCATGCAGCAAAAGAGCTTTAATTACGCTTAAAGCTGCTATTTTCTCTTACATTTTCTCCCCGTCTCAATTTTCCTGCAAATTTAATGGCTTAATATTGTAAAAGGAAGCTTCAAAGTTTATCGCTTTATGGTAAACCATTAATTCTTTCCATACATCTCGACGCGCACGAACAATTTTCACCGCAGTCACTACTGCAGCTTTTAAAAAAAACCGCGGTAAATGGATTTATCATGTTACAAAATCAATTAATTTTAAGCAAATTCGATAATAAAAAAAAAATAGTTGCCAAAATGTTTATAAACATGCAAAAACCAGCTTACTTCGCTTTTAAAAACCCATCAAACAACATTTAATAAAAATTTTACAAGCGTTTACCCACAAAAAAAAAAGTATAAACAAGGACACTTAAATTTCGATGCATGTAGCAACAAAAAAAGTGATTAGTCAAACAACTAGTTTTTTCTTCTTCTTTATTCTCGACATCAACATTCCGTTGTTTACGAGCAGCTATTCAATTAGTATTCTTAAGTCTTTCCAAAAACATGTACCGTAACTTACTTTCTACGCTTCATTACTTATTCAGAAACGTTTTATTTCAAAATCAACTTCTTTTTTTTTTTTTTTTTTTCTTTCTCCATTTAATTTCCTCTACTTACATTCGAGTGATTGATTACTTTAACTCTCTCCGCGCAAACTTATTTTTTTTTTAAAGGAAAAAAAAATTTTCTATCTTAAAAATTCGCTCAACTCTAATTAACTTTTAAACGTGATTGTCACTTCATTCGCCTGAATGCGCACGGGAGATTTCTCTCGCTATAAACTTTAACTCAAACCTCGATAGATACTAGTCTAAACATTTTCCGACTTTTTAATTAGACCTTTTTCGTAATCCCATACTACCTATTGGAAACAAATTATGTCATGGTTTCAAATTTAAATGATATACGCACGTATATATGTTACTATTTAAGTGAGTAATCTAAGGCGCTAAGCTTTTCCAAACACGAGATTAGCCATTTACAATAATCGTTAACTCATTATGATAATTTCCTCCCTATAAATTTCCGTTCTTAGAAACCTTGGTTAAGCTTTCTCCATAATAAATTACGTGCATCCGTAATACCCGTGCGTTCTTTAATGGGACAATGCATATTGATTTGCATGATTAATACGAGCGAACGGGCTCTTTTATTATTATATAAATAAATTAATCAATCGTGTATTATTAAAAATAAAATGTTAAAAATATTAACCTTCTCTGTCTGTTTTGTGCTTTCTGTTGAGTTGAATTTTCCTCTTCAGGTGATGTGGTGGCCACCCCGTCTGGCTCCTGTTATTAAAATAATAATAAAAAAAGACATTAAAAATCTCGAATCGTATAATATTATATCAAATAAAAAAAAATTATAATTATAAAGTTAACAATAAAATGTAGCTCGCACTTCATTAAAAAAATTCGAACCTTTTTACAAGTAATTAACTAATAATGACAGCCTCAATTCTCGTTTAATAACACACCTTTCTTCACCCCCCTAATATTAATAGTAATAATAATAAAATGTTGGAAGTATTAACATCCGTATCACGATTTTTCAGGCCGTGGATTATAATCTTATGATTCAGCGAGCGACCGAAATTAAAATTTTTTTTTTTTTTTTGTTACTCGAAGTGGTTTCAATTAAAGAGGTTGACAACCAACGTTATTTAGCATTTTACGTGTGGTACGGTACGTACGACATTTACTTTGCTATCCATAATATTTAAAATTCAGAACGTATGTTTATATGTATTTTAATTTTTCACATCGCTTATTTACCAGCTACTTGAATCTTTTAAATATTTTTTTTAAAATTTAACCGCGTCGGAAAAAAAAGTCTCCAACTGCTTTTGTTAGAAATTAGCGCAAAAAGAAAAAAAAACATTGAGTTCAACTGTTGAAAAACAAAAATTGCATAAGTAAATAATTGATGAAAGATAATTTTACAAAGCTAACGCAATTCTAGTTTTCCATCCGCTAATTTGTTGACAGCTGTAAATACGAAAACTCTCGAAACATTTTCTTTTTTTTTTTAAAAAAAAAATTTTTTTCTTACAAAAAATAAATTGTTCCATTTTTTTGCTTCTTCCAAAACAGAGCGCAAATCATTGTTTATTTTTTTAATTTTTAAAAGCAATTTGACTAACGAGAGGTAATTAAAATTAATTAACGGAACCGTATTTCAATTACCGGTACAAAGAATTTTGTTCTTTTTTAAAAATAAATTGTATCACTTTTAATTACGGTAGTCTTTTTTACTTGCAAATTTAATTTGAAAAACAAAAATTCTTCAAATTAAAAAGACAAAAAAAAAAAAACACCTGTTGAACTTCATTGTAATCGAGTTGAGTGAAGTGTTGAGTTTTGGAAACAATAGGGTAACAAAGATGACCATGGCACTGCGCTTCTCGCCACTTTCTTCTTCCGGGAATCTTGAGGTCAACAACAACAACAGCAAACAATATTATTTTAAAAGAAGAGAAGAAGAAAAAATCGCGGATAAAACTTAATCGCAAAGTCAGCGTAATTATTTTACATTTTTCCTCCTCCCATTTTACACACGAAACCAGGTTAAAGTTCACCTCGGTCAGTTCCTACAGCCACGAAACTATCCTCTCACCTTCCATCCTTTTATTAACTCCTTAACAAATACACTCGCTACTAAAACTCATAAAATTCACTTTAAAAAAGTGATGAAAACTTTTACTAAAATTTTAATAGCCCGCTTTAAAAGCCAACTTGTAAACTACCGGTAATTCTTTCAAGTAAATATTTATTTTTCCAATCACCATAAAATAAATTAAAAATTTTAAATTTTTACGGTAGAAAGCTAAAACCAATTTAGACGTAAACTCAAAGCTTTAAATTATTTAAATGAGACCCATTCTTTTCTCTAATTGCGTCTAGGTCGTTTTCTCTCCATTAAACGTGTTGTACATCGACAACTTGGTCAGTTTTAAAAGAAACGAGCGTGCATTCTGACTAAGATGATGAAGCCACGCGTTGTAATTCACATTGCACTGTTTGCACACGCGTCAGTGCCATTCCAAAACTAACAATTAAAAGAGTGACCCGTTCTGACCTACTTGAGTGGACGCCGACTTTCAATCACAAGTATTACACAAATCCACGTACAAAAGTACGCGTATGTGTTAAAATGTCGTGTGCGAAGCTCACCTTTTGCTTCTTCCATCTCTACCTGTATGATGCGGAACGTCCGACTCATCGAATTACGAAGAAAAGTTGAAAATCAAAACATGGCAAGCAACGTAAACATTAAAGATGATTCATCGTCTTGTTCGGAGCGCTGTGTTATTTACTTGAAAAGAAAAGAAAAACAAAAAGTTTGCAAAAGGTCATTGACCCCCTCCTTTGCCCTCTCCTCGACTATCAAAAAATACCGTATGATTTCACTTCCTTTCATCATCGTTTGGGTCGAAAGATGGTGTGTGTGCGTAATCGTAGACGCATTTCAAAGATGAAAGGTTGTATTCACCACTATACAATAATTACACGTATTGTCAAACTTTGTGAAAAATGTTAAGAACACTAGTGGTTCAACCCTACCATTCAATTTCGCTAGGATATAACAGAAAAGTAAAAGTAAATACAATCTCTCACAGAATCCTATTTCTTTACTTTTGCCTAATAGGAAAATTGCACATTTGGGTTAGAAATAAACAAGTGCCTCACCAAAAGCAAATAATTATTATACTACGCAACTCAAACATGTACCAAAAATGAGAATGATTGTTCGGTAATATCAAAATCTCTGCTACCCAGGGCTCAATGTTGCAATATGAACTTTGTTTACCAAAGATTTCTAGTCCAGCTGACTGCGTAATAATTATTACAAACAAGCTTACGACCATGATACACGCTTATGACACACACCAGCAAAATAACATTTTAATTACTGTACCGTTCAATCTTAGTCCAAAGCTCGTAAAATAATTGTCCCGCGTTCAAATTATTCCATAAAGACTTATATTTTTTTTTTCGCGCTAATCAATGCGCTTAACAACGTTGCATCAATGTTTATCAATGTTAACCATATAATTATTATTTTCAACTTCCTTAAAAATAAAGTCCGCGTTGTTCTTCAACGCAAAAACAAGTTTAATTAAAAAAAAAATAAATACAGTATAATTAAGTTTTTATTTTAAAAAAAAATTACGTAAGTTTTAAAATTTAATTGCGTTCTCTTTTTTTTATATCTATAATGCTCATGTACCACAAACTTTAATACAGTATACTGTGGTATGATTGAGTACTAAAATATCGAATTTATAATAACGTACCTAATTATTATAACCTCGCATGATTACTTAGATTTGGCCTCAAAACCGTAGACGAATGTACATGTACAGTATTTTTTTTATATTTCGTTGCCACGAGATTTCTCAATTCGAATTTAATGCATCACGCTTGATTTACAACAAAATAGGTTTTACTAAGCGAGATTTCGTCCAACAAGATTAGAGTAAGGTATTTTTTTTTTGATCCTAAAAATAATTTCACGTGAACTAGGACCTTAAAACTACCGGGAGATGCGTTTAGACGTATCTTATGAAGAATAACAATAAATAAAAAAAGATAAATAAAAGCAAAGGTCTTGGGATTGACTTAAATGCCCCTCGTACATCACTGGAAAACAAAAAAAATATTTGGAAAACTATTGAATTCTTTCTTTCCGAATCGATAGCATTTCTAAAAATAAAAAAATCAACCAACAAATCAAAAAAAAAAAAAAGTATAAAAAATTTCTTAAAGTTGCGAATATATCAAGTAACCGGAAAAACTAAAAATAAAATGATAAATGATAAAAGTAATAATGTAATACGTATTATACGCGCTATAACTTAAAACTGTTCATTTTTTTTTATTCTTCTTCTTTCTTTTATTTCGTAAAATAAATTTCAAAACTAACCGCTGTTTAACATTTCTTAAAATAAACATTTTGTAAAATGCCAGTTTTCATAATGCATGCATTAATATGCACGTGTCCCCGTTACCTCTGTAAAATAACGTTCATCCCTCATGTTTAATCTTAACACGTCTTTTACATCAAACATAAATGTCCCAAAACTCCGTTATAAAAAGTCAAACACGCATTTAAATGCGTAACATCCTACTCAAAAGTACAATAACATTTTATTAGGATTTATGAGAATCCTTATCCTTTTTCACAATCTCCATCGCGCCAACGAATAGATGGGTGAGGTGGCGATAGGATGGAAGAATGGAGGAAATGAAAATGAGAAAAAAAAATAATAAATCGTCAAAATTCCATATCGAGATAAGAAACGGAACCAGAATTCGCAAAATCATTCACAATAGACTAGCTGTTTTCTATGACGTCTACGAACGTTAGTTGAGCGTATGCTAATAACTCTTTGAACACCTACTGTTTATTTTCTATATATCATTTCCTGCATTTACAAAACAGCTGTTTTCGATATGATTGCTCGGGTTTACTGCTCGCATAAATAATCATTTCACAATGTAACCAGGTAGAAAGAGCGAGAAGAGAGAACCCATAGCGACGTTTGTAAAAGCCAATTTAAAAAAAAAGAAGGTGAAATAATACCATAATGTCAAGTAGAAAAGAGGTCGTTCGACTGTTTTTTTTATTATTATTATTCGCGCGGAGACAATGACTAACTTTTAATATGCAAATAACAATCTAATCCTCCATATTTTTACATTATTACCCACCTTAGATGACATTTTCGAGCTTCTGTCCGTCATCATCATCTCTATCGCGCTCTCTTAATACTGCACCATGATAATAATAATAATACGATCAGCTCGCTATTGGACGGGATTCACGTGGCGGCATGATTTGTTCACGCGGTGCAATGACCCACTTCACCGTCACATTTTTATATTCCCCCATTATCATAAGCTTCTCCACCCGTTAGAATAGAATAGAGATGCTAGGCATTCTCTTTCTAACTAGCTATTTAAACCTTCCCCATCTACCAAAAATTTCTCATTCCATCCAAGAAATAATAAAAATGATAAAAGCATCAATTCCACTCAAATACACGTCGTTTAATAAACATAAAAACGTGCATTTCTTTTTAATGAGAGTCCCAGATGAGGCTCACGAGAGGCATGTAACGTGCGTGTGCTTTATGGGGACGTCTACATTTTTGCCTGGCGCATTTGCCATACTTTGACCTCTCGACAACTAACTGGACTTTTTTTTTTTTTTTTGCGAATAAACAATAAGAAAATTTTATTGTGGAAATAAAAGTTGACAAAAAGTGCTTCATCCTTACGACCACGTGGGCAGCGCTGCGGATTTCAAACAGCAACAAACTGTGTACAGTATTTTAAATAGGATTGCTCGCGGGGTTTAAAGTAATAATAATAAAAAATACGAGTAATAACCCACGCTTTCCTATCTTCTTTTCAAAATAACGATTGAAAATATAATTTTTTTTTTCTTTCTATCTCACTACAATAACACGAATAAATTCGCTAGATATTGGAGCAGGACAAATAACTGATGAAAATAATATATTCCCGGAAGAAACTTTTTATATGAATACAATATCACAATTTAGAAAAAAAAAATAATTCTGTTTGCCTGCTCTTTATACTGTATCAAGTACTACTGAAATACATTTTTTTAAAAAATGTCTATGCAATGCAATACCAAAAAAAGACATTTTTAAAACGTTTATTTTGTTAAAATTTCCATTTCTTAAATCCTAAAGCCTTTTTTATTTTATTTGGTACGGTACAATATTTTATTCTGGAATAGATCATTTTTTCTTTCGCCAGTAGGCCTATGCAGTATTTCTACGAAACGTTTATTTATTACAGAAAACCTTCAAAGGCCAAAATATCAACTCCGGTATGTGCTCGCACACCCTCAATTGAATACTTTCGCCTTCGAAATCAAATGAGAATTATTATTGTAGGTAGCGGCGTTCTCCCGCCTTCATCACATCAATCAATACATCACATACAATTCTAAATATAATTTTAACCAGTCTCGCACAATAATTGCTCAAATTAAATACTGCAACGTATTAAAAAAAAAAAAACCCCGATATGTCAGAGAGAGAAAAAATAGAACAATCGTGATCAATTTTCCCATATAGTATTTATAGTAACTAAACCAATTTTTCATTTGTTTTTGATAACCAAATTACGTTTGGGTGTTTTCTCTTTGCTCTTTATCTCACGACTTGGCCTCAAGTCAACCGCACCTAGACCTAACTAAAGTTCGCCATTATTTAAAAAAAAAAAAAAAAAAAAAAGAATTTTCATAAAAATTTGTATAGTACCAACGTTTTTTAAAAAAAAGTACGCGCTTATAAGAAATAATAATGCCGGGTAATAATAAAAAAAAAAGTTGAATGCAAAAAAAATAGAAGAGTAAGAAAAGTATCGCATGCGATAACATCAAGCAGGTAAAAAGAAATCTACTCTTATAATTTAAACAAATAAGCAGGCCCGAGCAATAGCAAACAATAGACAAGATATTCTTATCATAACAATCAAGCATACAATGTGCAATAAGAAAATTCCATCTGACTTTCAAATACGCAAACAACAAATAGACGACGACAAACATAACCACCAACATAGAGTCGCACGTTTAAAAGAAGAAAAGAAAAAAAAAATAATAATATAAAAGATATGAAAGTTGACCACCCTACAGACGACAATACGAAATTCGAAAACAATAGAAATTATCAAACTAAAAATTCGATCGTTGTCGCCATTTTCATCGCGTGACGCTAATAAGACATGCAAAAAACATTAAAAAAAAAAAAAAAGAAAAACGTAAATGAAAAATCAATTGACTCGATTTACCATGTAAAAATAACTTATCCCTTGCATTGTTATTTAAAATAAAATATTAATAATAATAAAAAATTTTGTTTCCCCCCCTTCAACTAGTCGAAGACCACGTAACGTTATTAAATCGAAATCGGAAAAACTTAAAAGCTAAGTGAAGTTCAGCTGACTTCAAAGTGATCGTCGATCCATCCATCTAAAATTCTAAATCTTTAAAGCCAATTCGATCAACCAAAAAAAAAAAATGGATTATGCCGAGACTCGGAGAACTAGTTATTTGCATAATTACTATCATATCGATTTGGTTATCCTTTGACTCCCATACCAAACGTACGCAATTTTTTTTTTCTTTTACTGTTTCCATTACCCTATCGAAAACCAATTGTATATTTGACGGTTGCTATGTTAACAACCGACACAAACGCGGAAGTAGATGGTTGGCCAACAAATAAGGGCATCCCCATTCCACCCCTGCAACATGCACTCTCTCGACTTTCGTCCTCCGTGCACTCGCGCCAGTGTTTCGGGTTTGTTGTTGGCAACCAGAATTTCAACCGTATCCATTTAACATTACGAATTTATGAAGCCTTATCTCTCCCTCCCCTCGCATTTTCTTATTTTCCGCCAACTGCATTTTCTCGTAAATTCGTAGAAATGATTCAAAACAAATTCCCCATTTTCGCCCCCAATTTCAACTACAGTACTGTACATGCAGTGTTACGGATTTACCGATTTTTTTTTTAACGCTCAAAAACTCCAACTATTCTACTTGAATGCGTCCAAAATTTAATCGATCCTATTCAATAATATTAAACTCGAAATTTTTTTTTTTAAATATACGTGTAATAAAAACAAAAACAGAATCCTTCGCGTAGCAAATGACGACATCAAGCACACATTTTAAATCATAGTTTTATTATCTTACACGAGAGTAGAGATAATGTTTACCGCATAAAACTTGTAATTCGTTTTGTCATCGAAATAGGAAAGAATTTTACGTAATAATTTTGCTACTGCGTCTGTGCAAGTGTTTACTATTGCATGGCTTTTTTATTATTATTAGTTTATTAATTCAAGCCGTATACAAACAGCCCACAGTAGTTTATGCCTGTAACCTTTGAGTTCTTATTTTAAAAGATAAAATTAATTAAATTTTTTTTTTCGTCTTGTCATGTGCTCTTCCTTTTTAAACTCCATAAACATTGCTTAAGCTTCTTTTATGGCTAAACAAAAAACAACGCGATTAAAACAAGAACGCGAGAAAATACTTGGCGTCTACGAAATTTAGATGTTAATCTGTTAGGTGCCACCTTTACTACTACAAATTATTAACGAGTGAAAAATAAATAAAGAAGACTCGTGTTAACAAAAAACAAAAAAATGTGTATAATCTTCCATACAATATAATCAAAAAGAATTCTCCACCGCATAGTCAAAATAATTAGACAATTACACTAATGGCATAATAAAAAAAAAAGCAACAACATTACAAGTTCCACCTAACATAGGGTTACCACCGGATTTTTACACGATGCACGGAAAAAAGGGAGCTATACTGTGACATGAAAATAACAAATGTTATTAAGACAATGTTATTTTAATCTACTGTACAGTATACTAAGTTCAGCTTAATTAAACTGCATGACTCAATAACACATGAAAAATCTTCACTTTACAGTAATAATTTTTTTAGCATTTAATTGGCATAGTCTGTGTTCAAAATAATCCTCCTATGTTTGGATTAAAATAGCAACTAATAATCTGATTATACAGTAGTAAAAATTAAAATTCTGCAGTTGTAATCCCAATAACATTTGGTACAGTATGTGTATTTAATTCCCATGTTAAAAGTATAGCTCGGATTTTATTTATTCGGAAGACGGTGTAAATCTAGATTTAGTGATTTAATCATTTATAATTTCGCAATAGCGAATTAAAAGAAGTTTTACTAAACAAGATTAAAACTCCACAAGCACCAAAATAACTTTTCTAGAATAAGATTAAAACTTTTAATTAATTTTTTTTAAAAAAATTTGAGCAAGCGCATACCCTCGAGTAATTATTTTTACAAATAACTTCAATTCCGTATGAAAGCGAATCCATTAATTCGTCCATTTTAACTTTTTTTATTTATGACCACAACGTGAGATTTAATCACATCGTATAACCATCTCAAAATGTGTAAAACGAAATTTAAATAAAACCAGATCGTCATCATTCTAGTAACTAATTTTAAAGAAAGATACCGTAATAAACGACGTAAACTCATTATTAACGGGGGGCATTCTATTTAATTAAATATTAAAAAGCTTAATTAATCATATTTACTTCACAAAGAAATAAAAACATACCAAAAAAAAAATGAAAGATTTTGTTTGGGGTGAAATTTTTAATGGCAACAACCGCGTAATTTAATGACCACCACATGTATAAGATTATACTGGATTTCACTTTTACCATTAAATGAGTTGAAAGTGAACTTGTTCGTGCAAGAAAAAGAGCTTCCTTTTCAAAAATTTTAAACTCTCATCTTGCGTGGTTTTTTATTATTATTGTTGCTGTTATTGTTGCCTCTAATATGATATTAGGAAGAAGAAGAGAGAGGAAAAAAAACAGCGAAACTAATAAGCGTGAGAAACCATAAACAACGAGGAAAAAAACAAAAAATACAAAGCTTACAAAAAAGCTTCAAACACTTATTTTAAACTTTGAATCATTAATAATTTCAAAATCAGTATTTACCTAACCTATTTAAAATATGTTTTCATCGCAGTACATTATTTTTTTTTTCTTCTTCTCTCGTTCCTAATAATAAAATTTATGTTAAAAAAATAAAATTGCATTAAACCTATATATAAAAACGACTAGCACCGTATCAAACGTCGAATTTCGTATATAAAAAGATAATAAAAGAAAGTGGAGTAATTTCGTAATAAATTACACCGCACGATCCAAACAACGTTCAATTTTTCTATTTTCTCATAAAAATCGAGCATTGCCGGTACTACCATACACGACGTTTATGATAAACATGGGAATAAGCCATCAATCGTCAATAATATCAACAAAGAATCGATCAATAACACGATGAACCAAGATAAAAAAAATGTTTTCAAGTATCAACATAATTGTTTTAAAAAATAAATAAATAATAACATTTAAAAAAACACTACACTTCGGTACTGTACCACAGTGCAATTAATAAATACCCCATACTCACTCTGTCATATTTTGGTGGCAATCAAATAGTTCTGCTCCTTAAGCTGAATTTTCGTTAAGATTTGTTCGGTCGATAATCATTCATTTCAAATACCGATAATAACAAAGCTTAATAACCTCAAATTGCGCTCTAAGCGACGTCATTAATATTTCTAAAACCAATTTTAAAAGTCAATCTTTTATCAACAGTTCGAAAATTAGCTCTAACGGCAACAATTTCTGCTAAATGTTTCGTGAACGAAGAGCTATAATAATGTTTCTTTTTCTGTTCTATTTAGAGCACATTAAGCCGCGCATCCATCTTGATTAACTCTCTCACACACATTTATTGTCTCAGGCGGTTTTGAAATTTCATTCTTTCAAGGCTCTTTTTTGACGGAAATAAAAAAAGCACCTTGCGTTAAAGGCGATAATTCGAGAAAACTTCCTGTTTCGCCCTGGATACAAACGCGGTTTACAGCCAACAATTATTATTATTTTCGCGCGCGAGTAATACGGTAAAAGGAGATGACGATGTCAAAAACAGAATATCGCTGCGGGCTTACAATATGAAATACGGTTCTATACTTAAAATTTTTTTAACAAAAAAAAAAAAAAAATGAAGACCTACGACCATGACACAATGTCTGACGAAATATTCGTCCATGTAACTCGTGCGCTAAAATTGACTCAGCACACTTGACGCAAAAATTCGTACAGCCGTCATTCTTTCGCTGAATTTCAAGAAAACTCACATCATTCCCGCATTTATTTCAAATATCAACAGAAAAAAAAAAAAGAAAGAAAACCTCGTTCGACATCGTTTTTTATCTTTTTCATTGCAGTTTAAACTTGCCAGTAATGTCAAAAGTTTTTCGATACGTCATCGCCTTGATTTGGACGTTTTTATCTCTCAGAGTATTTTTACGTTGGCGTTGGACCAAACTCTTTTTTTTTTTTTTTTTTTTCAAAACGCAGCAAAAACTTTTTTAATATTTCTCATAAATATTACGAAAACTACGATAAAACTACGAAAAACGAAAGTCAAATAAATTATGTAATCTAAGATTAAGTCTCATGACCGAATTTCTTCTTAAATTTTAAAAATAGAAAAATTGTTTTCTTTCCTTCTAAACTCTCTCTATACCTGCAGCACTTTTTGTATACAATGTACTGTTGTAGCGAAATACTATTTCAGTTTCACCTAATAAAAACTTTCATTTTAATCAAAACATTTTTTTTTTCTTAATCTCAATTCTTCAAAATCAAATCGTGACTGCGATCGTAACGAGTTTTCCATTTCACTACGTTATTTCCTCAACTTTTTCGCCGCTTCATTTTTTTTTTCTTTTCTCATTCTTCTAATCAGCCAAAAATGATGTCGCGACCTTTCTGGCTTGAAAAGTTGAAAACAAAACGAGAACAATATTAAAACGTGAAATCGATTAGGAATATTAGCACTTCAAAAAAAAAAAAAAGCAAGTAAATTACAACAATCTAAATAATCTTACAACAACAACAAAAAATTAATTTTTTTTACCGCGGGCACTTCTTACTAAAAAAATAAACTTCCTATACCTTAAAGAAAAGCAAGCTAAAAATAAAATAATGAAAACTGTAATAACAATAGAAAAATAAACAAAACAATAATATAAAAAAATGCAAATCAACGTTGAAGAAAAAAAAAACACCTGGAAATTTGCTTATCAGAGATTTTCATATTCATCTTACAAATAGCTTTTGACTCGCATGAAAAAAAAAATGCAATTTTAGATAAATAATTTTATCTAATTCTCTATTTACGAAGAAGAAAAAAAAAAGCTTTTAGAACTTCATTGAAGGACATTAGAAAATGTTCACTCTCTTTCGCGCGCTCATCTTTTCCTTCATCTTTTCATAACATTATTTTTGACACCCAAAGATATGAAAAGTTATTATTTTTACCACCCACAAACCACCGTCTTTTCTTGAAAACTTGGCACTCGTTGAATAACTTCATGTGTTACTTTTTTCGTAAATTGCAATTCTAGCAAAAAAAATTTAATCTAAAAAAAAAAATGCAAGGTCCTTCCATTTGAAAGCGAAATTTAAATTAGAAAAGTCAAGAATTAACCAATGCGATCTATTTTTAGATTTCTTTCCACTCATAAACGTTTCAAAATATTTTAATATATTCTTACTTTCAAAATAAATCAACTCTTTTTTTTTTTTAAAAAAAAAAAAAAATATTGCATACCGGTATAGTAATTAAATTCAGAAATTTTTATAAGTTAATAGCTTTGGGTTTCTGAGAACCCTCTTTTTCCTCGCTCACAATTAATTCACATATTTAAATTCTTTCAATCTCGTATGCGCAAAAAAAAAAGCTTTCAGGGAAAACAAAATGCTTTTTTTTTACCAGAAGAAGGTAATTTCAAAATCACTGAGTAGTTTCGAATCACTTTAAAATCTCTAGACAAACGTTACCAAACATTGAGCTTCCAATAATAATAAATTAAAACCTAATCTAACTTTATATTCTAAAAACAAAAAATAAATCAATTTTAAACGAAATAAATATGACAACAGTATAAATAAAAACCTTAAAGAGTTGCGCATTGCCATCGAATCAAAAGCTAATCTGACATTGCAAATGACGTAATATTTCTACGGTAACTTATCCAACGTTCCTGTAATTAGAAAACGCATCACCGAAAGATAATTATCTAACCTTTTTCACTAACACATCGTTTTAAATTACTTGGCAAAATTTTTCGGTTTCATGAAATAAGTGGAAATATCAATCTTCCCCGAGACTCTTCGTCATCCGAAATAAAAAGAAAGAAAAAAAAATAAAAAAGGCGTGAATAATAGTTAATATTTTTCGGTTAAGCTTCAAAGCTTTCTTCGCTAGAATTAGGGAAAACATTCGTAGTCATTAATCACCTTGAAAATACGAAAAAAATCTTTTTTTTTTTAATTCTTAAAACACAATGAAAACAAACGTTAATTCAGCTTTTGTTTAACTCCGATAAACAACACCATATGCTGTATTTTTGTTTTGTTTAGTTTTGCGGAGTATAAACAACAATCTGATGAATAGAAAATATTAATTTAAATACATGTTTATATTATTATTAATCGCAAAAGCTTTAAATGCTCAATAAAACACAGTATGAAAAGTTCAACAGCTTTATAGAAAAAGCTTAAACTACATACAGTGTGTCCAAAAAATCCCAGGACACATTTTTCAACTAGTCTGCAATGCAACATTTTGAACGCGCTGTAGAATAATTTTACGGTAGTTATAATATTCTTGGCAACACCGAAGTAAAAAAAAATAGTGTAATACAGTATGCGGAGCAATGGATTTGCGTGTTTCGCAATTCAACCACGCCAACCATGTTATAAGAACATTTCATATACGCGATATTTCAATATTATTCGTATCTCGTCGGCACAAATAAAAAAAAAATTATTACCGCAGCCTATATTTTTTTTTTTATATTTATACAAACATAATATACCGTCGCGAGGAAAATAATTAGATTTATTATTTTTTATTACAGATAAGATACTACCACATGCTGGAAATAAGAGAAAAACTTGATAATCTACCGATATTCGGAGAGAGGGGGAAAAAAAGGGGTAAAAAAATTATTCTATTTCGTGTGTGAAAATTCGAAACACTTCTCACAATGTTCCACCAAGGACTGGTTCCACTGAATAATACAAGAAGGTGTGAGAATTATTACGTTAAGAAAAAGTAGATTGCTTCTTCTAAAAAATAACACCTTCGCTGCGTTCCTATTTGCGTGCATTTTATAGTAAAAACCGCAACGTGTTCTAAATTACCAATCTAAAGTACTGTACATTATCGTTCCACAGGAAACATTGCCAACTTTATCGTCTTTCTTATATCTATTGGACGCCGCATTTCTTAATCTAGATTTAATGACTTAATGTCGGTTTAACATTTTAGTGGAATCCAGGTGAAATTAAATTTCCTCAAACAAGATTAAAACTTGATTTTGACCTCATGAATTTTTCTAGCCCGAGCGCGCCCGGCGTCTGACTGAATAAACACAAATATTTAAACTAAATATCTAGACTAAAAATTTAAAAAAAAAAAAAAAAAATTACTAATAATAAAAAATACAGTATCGTAGTGTCAAACTCTGAGCTACAGTATCTAAATGGGAGAAAGAATATGATATTATTCCTTTTATTTCTCAGTTCCTGTTAACAAACTAATAAAAAATTGAGCAATCGTCTACCCAAACATCACTGCCGGTAATAACACACAATATAACAAACCCGTGTAAAAAAAAAAAAGACTGTTTGAAATTTATCCAAACTCTTAATAACTCCAGTAACAAAAAATAAGAAAATTCATACTTCTTTGTTAGTTTTAACAAAATAGAAATAAAATACATCCAGCGTAAACCCAAATACAGTATATATAAAATAACATCCCATAAACAAACGTTTAACAACGAAAATGTTTATTACAAAGTGTATAATTACTAATAATATTTACGGTAACTCGTTATTCTACGAAAATAGGTACAATAACCCCCCAAAAATAACACAAAGCAAAATGCAACTCAACGTGATTAACCAAAATACAATTTCAAACCAAAAATTAAAATATTCCAGCTGAAATGCACCACTTCTTAATAAATAACACCAAAACACTATTTTTTTTTTTACTGTACAGTACTCGTGTAATTATTAGCAATATGATAAACGGCCCGCGGCAGGTGTATTATGAAATTAATTGCTCAAATTGTACACAAATGCCCCTGTTTAAATATGCATGTTGCATAGTTCACAACATTAGTTTGTAAACATAAATGCACATACATTTATTTTAAATATGTCCGTTTTGTTTTAACTGCACATTAATCTGGCTTATACGTCAAAAGCTTCGTTATTCAATGTGAACCGAGTCCAACTCAGATAATTAAAAACTTTGACACTAAAAGAAGACAAAATACACATGTATGCATTTTTTTTTTGCAGAAAATTATTGATTAATAATAATTATAGGCTAGGCTAAAAAAATGCATACTGCATAAAATTTATGGTACAGCATTTTAGAAACAAAAATGTTTTTTAGAAAAGGTTTTTTCTATTGCTTTTCCTTCAAATTAATAGCAATTAATCAAGGGTAGCCGAGATTCCATTCAGGTTGGTTGTACATAAATGATCGGTTTTTTCCCTTTATACAGTCAAGTCTAGCTATGTGCTACGGTACATAACTGTAACATTAAATTTGTTCTGGAATTTCACGTTGTACCTGTCCTAAACCTGTCTAGCGATTACCGTCTATATGGAAGACGCTACTTTTTGATAGCAAATGTACAGTAAAGTTCATTTTACTCGTAGATGACTCCATATTAAAACCCATTTAAAATAATAATAATACAGTAAAAGTAATAATAAGTTCCAAAATTTAAAAGAAATATGTGAAAAACATGCATTTTTCGCGCTTTATTAATTGAAAAACAGGTGGGGGGAGAATTTTAATTTTTTTGAAACCAATTATCTATTTTTGTATGTAACCAATTACCCGGACTTAACGAGGTATTACATTATTTTGTACTGTACACTCTTACATTTTGCATAAGAAAAACCCCAACTAACTAGGAGTACAAACTACAGTATGAAAAATATCCCAACGACATAAAAAAAAAATAGTCGAAGTGTAGATAACATTATTATTATCGATTACCTTTTTTTGGATAAAACATTTTCTTTTCTTCGCCGCGAAAGAATTACACGAAGATTTTGCCCTGGGCTGGACAGGTCTCAACGTCCGCCAAGGATTACCCGCCGTCGGGCTATGTTCATTAGGTGGCGGAAGTACGTGTAACATCGTGCAGTGCACCTGCTGCTTCACTTCCAATTACCACTAACTACTACACAAACTACAGAAGAAGAAGAAGAAGCAGAAAAAAAAATCAACCGACGGCAGTTTATACACACCATAGAAAATTATCGACTTTTTCTATTTAAGTTAATATCTGCAGCATGTTCAGTGACAATGACTTCCAACCTCGTGATCTTTTGTAATAATATCAGACCACTAAAAGCTACCGATTACTTTTTCTTCTTTTTAAACAGCGGGTCAATGACAGTCACTTTTAATTTCGATAAGTTGGTTGTTGATGTTTTTCTTTTTGTTCTTCTTTCTTATAATACGAAGAAGCTATTAACAACAACAACAAATACCGCGCACGTTGGTAGCACCAATTTTTCTTTTACAAAAATTATGCGTTCCCAACTTTCGATCAATCACGAATCCGCTTTCCATTCCCCCACTGCCACTCGCTGCTGCTGTTGTTGTCCCCCGCCGACGACGCCGCCGCCGCAAAAAATCCGTGTATGGCGAATAATAGTTCTCGAGATAAGACATTCACGAAAAAAAATCCATTAAACACACGCGCGTTTCATCGATGAGAGTAGGGAGAATAAAACGCGTGCACTGGGGTTGTTACGAATGTCAGTAACCTAGGTCGAATGAGTCCCGAAAAGAACCGAGAGCGTTTCGGGAATCAAAAAACGAATGGAGCGGCTGAAGCCAAATAAGGTATTCGAATGCGAAGCCAGCGCCAAACAACTTTCTACCATATAGCTAACCCCCCTCCTTCAAAGAGAGAATAATAGACTCGTCCTTTACAACTCTACGCCAATCCACGACGGGAGATTCCCCCCGTCACGAGAGCCATCTAGCGAACCATTTAAAGATCAGCTGTAAGCAACAGCTGAGTTCAAAGAACATCTTTTTTTTTATTATTAGAAATTATTATTCTTTTTTTTTTTTTTTGCTAAAATGTTTGGAAATTAATAATATTGGACGTTTCGATAAACGAAAAATTATTGTAAATTTTTATAGGTAAAATTCAGAATTTCGAAAAACAAAATGCTAACAATATACCGTACGAGAAATATCATGTCAACAAACCATCGTGCGCCGCATTTAGAATTGAGTAATTTTAAAAGAGTTAAAATGCGTGTAATTTTTATCGACAAAACTTTAAAAAAAAAAAAAATGCACCTATTTTTCTATAAATGTGAAGCAATAACGACGAAAACGTCATATAATTTTACGATTTTTAATCAATTTTCCAAGTTCGTTCACAGAAAGGTTCGTTGACATAATTGAAATAAAACTTTAAAAAAAAAATTTAATTTCAAAATAAAACAAAATTTACTTTTCCAAAAACACGCGCACAAAAAAAAAAAAAAAAAAGGTGAAAATGCCAAATTTAAATACAGTACCGAATAATAAATGCTTGTCAAATGCTGGGGAAAATAATAGACACATTTCGTTTTACAATGCAAATAATAGTACAGTAAGTTATAGAAGAAAAAAAATCAAGTGCGTAGTTTGGGTGCAAATGAACTCTCGTATGTTTGTGAACAAATACTGTACACACCGGGTGCGCGACGAGGATTTTGCCATCTTGCTAATGCGAAGGAACCATAAAAAGATAACAAATTACTCCATTCTCATAGAAATTACACGTACAATACTTTCGCCACGCAATTCTATTTTTGACAACTCCGCGCAAAATTTCGAAATGACATAAAAATCCGTATAACAAAAAAGTAAACAAACACCGTCAAAATCACGTGGAAATAGCGCAAATAACAAAATAAATACCAATAGAAGAAGAAGAAAACAATAAAAATAAAATCTCAAAAATACCTCCTCAAATTTCCTTTCTAATATTAAAAACAAAAAAAAAGTAAACAAAATTTAATAGAAAATTTATTTAAAAAAAAAATAATCTTAAAAGTCAGATGATACGAGAAAGAACGAAGAAACAGCAGCTAGTACAGTATACAGTATCCCTTTTATCAGAAACAAAGCGTAATTCGAGAGATAAAATCCAAAAGATACATTTACAGATTATTGAATGTAACATAATTTTGATGTTACATGTATTACTATATTTGGTCGGATAAAGAAACGCGAAAGAAATTTCGCGTACAGTTGTAAAAGATAGCGACCCTGTGAAGATAAAAACAAAATCTAATCTTAATTTCCAATTAATTGATTAAAAAATAAATAACCCTCTTAAAACTTTTAAATAATAACTTATACCGGTATCTTAAAATATGATAACCCTTTCTTTTTTTAAAAGTTTGCGAAGTAATAAAATTCCAATTCTTTTACAGTACCAAAAGTTACCGGACCGGTACTCCATCCTTAATAAAATTAACGGATATAAAATGCCAGGATAAGCACGTTTCATGCCCTGTTCAGCATCATCTCTCGGCTAATAAAATTAACAATCAAATATTTAGTTTTGCATTTGAATTTCTCAATACGGTACAACGAATTTTCTCGTACCGGTACATACAGTATACATGTACATCAAATCTGTCAGTATAGCGTACGACTTTCTCAGTAGGTCTACAAGTTTTCAGTACATGTACCGTACAAACGGGGTACAAGCTTTTCCAGTAAAGCAAAAGCTTTTTTTAATAAAACGAAATTGCCAATACATGTACGTGAAAAAAATACAACAAAGGGACGCCCGCATTACGCACTTATTCCATTATTTCATTTAGAATATAAAATTTCTTAATACCCGGTACGCTTTTAAACTTCAACGGTAAACATTTGAAATATCTATGGATTGTTACACCATTAGTTATACAGTATTGTAATATATTTACCATAAACTCAGAGCCGGTTTTATAACATCGACGGCTGCGTAAAGCGGCATTTTTCAAGAAGCGAAAAAAATGTTTAGTTACTGTTCCTGTTAATTTTCTGCTAAGCTTACCTCCAGTTTTTCGGCAAATAGATCATTTTCCGAAAACTTTTCTTTTACAAATGTACAGGTGTGAATCGACATTATTATTCCCTGAAAATATTAGGTATTATAAAACAGTGTAAGGCAAGTCTGTTGATAGAGTATGAACCAATTAACCAAAATCAAAAAATTAAACGACATTTTACCAATAATTATTCTATCGGTAGTTTGGAGCAAATACTGTATGTACTGGTACAGTAGATCCTGCACACTTTTCCGATTGTTATTTTTATCGCAGTAACAATAACACGTGAGAAAAGTGAGTAGAAAATCCCCCATGAAAAAAAAAACCAATTATAACCAGTACAGACTGTATCTGCCCCGAGCTATACAACAAAAAAAAGATTACAACTCACTCTGAACAACCCCTGCTTAAAGCTTTATTGTTCGATGGTCTATTTGAGTTTGGCCCTCACCAAAACCACTGTAGAATAATAATACAGTACACTACTCTAAAAAAAAAAACAAAAAAAAGTAAATGTACATTGTACCTACATAATGGCAAAGTGAGAAATATTTGCACACGGTCTTTTTCTGTTTTGTTTTGTTTCAACTGTGCTATATAAAACGAGATTCGAAATCCATTCCCAAAATGGATACTTCAATGTTCTGTAGATAACCTAACAAAAATGTATCTAGCTTCTCATTTTAGTACTGTATTTCTAAATAGAAACACATTTTGTTATAGTTCTTTTAACTTGGAACGGTTTTCGTTGTACAAATTTCTTCATCGCTTGAGGCAAGTGTCATTCATTTCAACTGCATATCGTTTTATTTGTAAGCATTGAAAAAGCCTATAAAAAGAATACGAGTTTAATACAAAAGGCGTACGTAGTGGAGGCTAATGAGCGCTTTCGGCAACCACCACTATCAAAAGTTTCCCCCTACTCACTCCCTCCACCCTCAACTTCTTTCAACTCGCCAAAATATAAAAGACGAGCTACTAAAACGCATTCGTTCCGACGCTACACCTCGCTCACTTTTTATTATGCCATTTTTCCTCCGATTATTTACAAAGGCAACTTTTCAAATTTTTAATTGCCTGTCTATATAATAAAATTGAGGTTCCTCATCAATTAAAATTTTTGCCGGTAGTTATTAATCTTTCGAGATGTATTTTTAGATCTAATTAACGATTTAATTAAATCTTGAACAAAATAATATAATCTGCCGTGTAGTTTATTATAGAATACCGTGCTAATAAATTAAGCAATATTTTCGATCTGAAAAGCCTTGAATTTTGCACTTCCGCTCCGCGTAAAACAAGATTAAATTTAAAGAAACTAATATAAATCATCTGGTGGCTTACCTATCATTATTTTGCATTTAATTCTTACATAAACTTGAAGTTTTGTCTTAAACCAAGTTTTTTTTTCTTTTTCATTTCATATCCATTAATAAAGCCAAATATGGTTCCTTTTGTAAATGCTTACATTTTAAAAACAATTCTTTCCGCATACCAACTAACCTACATGTTTTAACTCATCAATTTTTAATATGGCAATTATTAATGATCAAATGAGAAGTGTGTTAAATGTGATGTCCTCAATTAAGCTAAAAATGACGTCACTTTTAAAACGGTATCTCTCTCAATCATCGTCCAATTAATTTCGCATTAACTTCATACGTGTACAGCTTCGAGTTAAAACTGAACGGTACTCAAGCCGTACGGTAGGTACTACAGTATATTAAAATGAAAAGAGAAATAAAGGCATTGACAGCATTCATGTTAGCTATTAGACTCGGGTTTATAAACTGCCAAGGGTTTTTTGGAAGCCCAGAACGGTCAAAGGCGCTCTTTAAAGAGGAGAATTTGAATTGGGGGAGGATGTTTCTTTCGGCTTTGGCCAAATATGGGAGCAGCTGGAAGCAGCAGAAGCATCGACGACGCTTCCCAGGAATCCAAAAATGCTTGGATTTCCGCCAATACGTCAACCTAAATAGATTATACAGGGCCGCAACTCGAAAACCCTTTCGCGCCCATTTACCCATTCAATTGAAATTCGCTTCTTATTCTTCTTCGAATTTTAGAAATGGGGAATTTCGAATGCTTCTTAAGAAAAAGATGCGTAGTCGTCGTCGATCGATGTAAATCTCAAAATTACACAATTTCATTATAGTAATGAGTAGCGGTGTCCTTTCAACAATCTCCATAATTCGTTCGTTACCACCTACGCATCAATTTTATTAGGACTGGTATTACGGTGATCTCAGTTTGTTAAATCATGTGACTAATCTATGTGATTGCTACCAAAAAAAAAAAAAATCAAATTTATGGCAAATACCCGCACATTTTACTACCGTATATCTGGGGTTTGAGAAAATTTAATCTCGTTCAGTCGTTTAAACTAGATCAAGAAATTATGTGGCAAACGTAATAATACCTTTACAGCATAATTTTCTCTTTTATAGTATTGAAAAAATTTAAACTTTAAGCAATAGAAAAAAGTCTTTTTTTTTTCTTTTTCAAATGAAAATGAATAAATATCGAAAAGATTCGAGAGAGCCGAGAAAAAAAATTGCATACTTTTAAGAAATGCCCAAATTCTAAAATTAGTTTGTCCTAATAACACATTTTTTTTTTCTTGTGCAAACAGTAGTCAAAACACTGACAATTAAGGAAAACGCCTTCCAACATCTTTCTTTACTTTTCATTTCACCGGAATGTTTACGAGAATTAAGTGAAGAGCGCGTGGCTGGCACTTGATAAACTAAAGTCGACCAGATGGAAACTGTCAAAACATCTATGCGCTTTAATTTAGTCAAAAAATAAAAAAAATATTGATCAAAAAACACATTTCACTTTCTAAAAAAAATTTAGATATATTCAAAAAAATAATATACTGTACCTACATAAAAGAGTAGCAAAATATATTTCGTAATCTGATCTAAAATATACGTGTACATTTAATTAATCAAAATATATTTCGTAATCTGATCTAAAATATACGTGTACATTTAATTAATCAAAATAAAATACCGGTCATAAGGCCAACCAATGTTAAAAAAAATTACTACTAGACCCCGCTTTACATCAGATCTGTTCCCTTTACACCTTTTCGAAGTTGTGTCTCTGTCAATTTTGATCTCTTTTGGTAAATAAGTTATTGCTGTTTTCGAAAGACTTATACATTTTTTTGCTAGTTTTTAATGAGATCCATATAATTTTTTACTGAGACAGTACAGTATTTACAACAGCTTTAGACCATGCTTTTTTACACGCTTTCCAATGGTAAACTGCAATATTTTTATTTTGCATCCAGGGAACATTTAATTGAGAACATAATAATATGAACTCTGGATGTACGTATACAGTATGTGGGAATGCATCCTCAGGACCATCGACCATCTGTATCTTCGCCACTTTTTCACATGGAAAGTCGTTCTGCGTACTGACCTCATATATTATATGTAATAAAAAAAAAAGGTAATTTATCTACTTTAAGTCTCAATATTTACTTTGAGAAAATTCTGAAGACGTTAAAGCCTTCATTTCTATTTGACATGTTTGACAAATATTCATTTCAGAGTTTCAACTTCCTGTCGGTAAATACGGTATAATGGAACTAAGTAACTATCGATCAGATTTGATAAGGCAGTATATCAGTCGTGATAAATGCGTGAGAACCACAAAAAAAAAAACTTCGATTACGAAGTTCAAAAATTATTACAAAAAAAAAAACCCCCCACCAACCAGACACGGCTTTTTTCACTGTGATATTTCACATGTCAAATAAACCCAACTCTTATTTTTTTTAAAGAAAAAAAAAACCGCCAAAACAAAAATACTTTGGGTAAAAAATATAATATTAATGTTGTCTTTCTAATTGACGTCAGTCATCATCAGGTGAGATTTTTTTTCTCCCCTACTTTGTTTTTACATATCTCTCTCAAGAGGATACATAAAACCTGTTAATAACAATCACGTTTCCTGACTAAAACAGGCGCCAAGGGAGGGAAATGAAGTAAAAAGTTTTTCTAAAAAAAAAAAAAATAATAATAATAATAATAAAATAGAAGCTTTAAAAGATAACAATTTCATGTTCAGGTACACGATCACGACACAACTAAAGTTGGCAGCGACACTTTCTAATTATAAATTAAAAATAACAAAAATAGCATCGTATAAAAAGAACTCAGCCGTATGTTTTTATGAGTACCGGGTACACGAAAATCGGAAAAAAAAAAAACTTCCTGGGACAAAAAAGGAAGAAATACATTTTGCTAACAATTTCGAGCTCTAAACAAAATACTATTTCTGCAATAATTTTAAATTAATTTTCCTAATATAATAGTAGATATCGTATAAACTAAAATTTAGCAAAAAAAAATAAATAAATAAATTTAAAAAAATACTGTAAAATAAAAGAGAAGAAAAAAAAAACCGTTGTTCACGTATGTAGTAGCTTTTTATTTTTAGATAAAAGTAATTGGTGATGTCACTTTGTCTTATTTAGATACCGTACAGTAAGCTTATTGAAACTTTTAAAAATAATACCGTAATAACAGCATTCGTGTTGATCGTTGAATATCATAGTAACTTATCATCAGCAATTTTGGAATTATTCAAAAAATTATAATACAGTAATCTAAACCAAAAAAAAAAAATTTACATTAACGTATATGTAGATTAATGTTTTAAAGTACGGTATTTCTACTTAATTTATGTAAAAAAAAAATTAATTTATTAAAAACAATCATTCAACTTCACGTGTTCAAATTGGAATAATTAATTACCGGTACGCTTTAACTACCGTAGTTACTACACAACTGAAACAAAATCATTGAGGGGGTTTTTTTTTTTTTTTGAATTCTGTTCTGCTCTTCATTAATTATTATTATTATTTATATTTACATGTACATAACTATGAAAATGTTATGCTTAATTATTGCTACCAATAACTATTCTTGAATAAGCCTACCAAAATTATAAACATAATTATAACACAGTACCGGCAAGATCTATGGTACCGGTATTTAATTTTTATCACTTTCACTTGACAATAATAAAGGAAAATTTTCAATGTCAACTCTGACAAACAAAAAAATTAGTATCTAGATTCTTTTTTTTTTTTTTTTTTTAGCCCACGAATGAAATAATTTGAAAGCAGCAGACTTTTGAAACCAGACTTTAAAAAAAAACTCTGCAAGCTTAATTGAAAATTAGAGCAGTTACATGTAGTTAAAAACAGCATTAGACGTTATTATTAAATACTACTCCGAGTATTATAACAAAGTCAATGTCCCTTTCTATATAAAATATTATTTGTTATTTTGATTTACATACTGTTATAATGACTAATGTTAATTTTGAAAGGAAAGAGACGGAGAGAAGAACAATAATTAAGCAACAAAACAAAAATCGTTTTGGTCTGATGATCGTGACATTGTTACTGTACATTATTTTGAATCATCCAGTTCTCTAACCACACGAATCACGACTAATTTCTCATTTCAAATTTAGGGGTGATTTTGATTTTACCTTTACCATACACTGTACTGTATTAAAAAAATACCATTTTACCTTATACCATAATACCGGTAATTGAAGCATTGAAGGCTAGAATTATTATACGCGAGTCAATAAATACTAGAAAAAAAAAATAATTACACACTTTTCCACATTTAAAAAACAAATAATAATATAAATGATTTTTGGTTTTAATAATCGCGCCATTCTGATAGTCAAGAGTCTTCTGTCATACCGCTTTTTCAGCGATGACCTCAGCATAAATAAAAAAAAAAAAACTCAAACGTGACCTCAAAAACGCCTCAGCGTTTAAAATGATAATGCTCATAACCTTATTTTTTTCTCTCTTCATCCATGCTAGTTTCAATTTCATTACACTGAGCACGCCATGTGACCATAACCTCGTTTACATTTTTTTGGACATTCTATTAATTTAATCGATATTTATGCGAGTATTTAGTTGAGAATAAAAAACTAGAAGCTGGTGATACATTAAAATAAACGATTAAGAATACAACTCACTGACAATCCGGGATCTGAAGAGCTCGGAGAACGTTGCACAGTCAACAGAGCCATACCCCACCAAATTGATAAAGTCATGAATAACTCAGTCTATAGCATAGTTTCTAAAATTTCTTACACGAGTTAAATAATTATTTTATATTATTCAAATGGTAGCACATGAACACTGTTGTTACGATCTTCAACTGACGAAATCAATTTCCTGGTGGCCATGTTTCAATTCAGCTGTTCGAAGCCCGCACTTTCGCTCGCGCTTTTCACTATTGCTATTCGTTTGACGAATATTGTATTTAGGAATAAATTAATGCTAATATATAGATAAAACTTTTGAAATTTTAAATATTAAAAAAATAGGCTTTATGATACACTTTTTTTTGCAGTCTATTTTGTACTATGTGGCTCAATGTTTCTGTCACTTCTGTTAACTGTTGTCAAGAGCTACGGATAGAGGGCGCTAGTTATTTAATAAATTTCAGAAAGGAAATAATTATGCAGTAGCAGAGCTTGCCGACTTTTATCAATTTACACGGTTGGATGTTTCTCGCATAATATAAATATTCTTATAAAGTTAGATACTGTATTTAAATTTAGTTTAAATGATCGCTACATGGCGCCACAATCTCACCCAGAATTTTCGGCGCGGGTTTAAGAGGAAACTTTTAATTGGATTAATTTTATTTTGAAGTTTTAATTATTTTGTTTGAAAATAATAATTGCAGCGCTACTGTATTATTGCAGCGCTACTGTATTTAAAATAAATTTAATTCTGTTAGAAAATCTGCTTGAAATAAATATTAATATTTAATTATTATTAACGATGCGTTTAAAAACCATTGAAAATATAATAATAAAATTTAATAGAATTTTCCAAAGTTCTATCAAAAGATAACGCTTTGCGCTTAAATTCATTTCACTTTGACGAGAATAATAATGATATTTAATTTTTTTTTTTTTTTAAAAAATTCTGAATTTCCAATAATATATTTCTAGTAAAAATATTAAAACACTGTAATAAAATATGCATTTAAAATTGTATAAAACCGGTATTAATTAAAATCGTTTAAAAAATATTGCACCTTTTGATTGTAAATAATGATTTGAAATGTATAAAGCAGTTTAAATCTATGCTTTTGTCTAAATGGAATAGTTAAAGTCCTGGGTCACAATTAAAAAAATTGTTAGTACCGCATTACTGTACCAGTAAAATACCGTTTTAAATATACATTATAGACTACTGTATGTTTTTTTTGACAAAGTTATAAAAAAACTTTTTCTGAATTTTAACGAGGCACATTTCAATTGCCTTGGCTTGTTTTAACCAAAGAAGCAAACACACTTCCAGGTTTACTAATTAACTGTTGAGGTGATCCTTGTTCTAAAATTCGGCCATGATCCAATACAATAATTGTATCGTAATTCAAAATTGTTGATATATGATGCTATAAATTACAAAATATAAATATTTAAAATTATGTTAAACTGATAAATTTCGAAAATTAGCGACGCTTACGGCAATTGTTAAAACAGTTCTGTTTGCGAAAGATTTTGCAATAACTTCCTGAATTATAGTATCCATTCCTTCATCCAAGGAAGCAGTTGCTTCATCCATTACCAAAATTTTGGAGGGACACAAGATTGCTCTTGCCAAGCACAACAACTTTAACAATAAAATATAAAAATTTGAAATAAAACTGGATAATGATATTATAGTTAACCTGTTTCTGTCCTGTGCTAAAATTGTCGCCTGAGTCAGTAACAATGGAATCTAAATTATTATAACAAAACATTTTAAAAGATCCATTAACAATTGCGCAGAGCATGATATTATAATTATTATACCTAGCCCATTCTCCATTGTAGAAATTATATTCTTCATTTGTGCTAATTCAAGAGATTCCCAAAGTTTCTCATCAGAATGCTGCTGCAGTGGATCTAAATTCCATCTAAACCGTTTACAAAATTAGAATGTAAACAGGAAGAAACTAAGCATGCTAATTTACCTAAGAGTTCCAGCAAATAAAGCAGATTCTTGGGGAATTATCGCAATTGAAGATCGTAAATTAAGTAAAGGAAGAGTATGGATATCAACGCCATCAATATTGATTGTTCCTTCAAATTTTTCTAAAACTCGAAATAATCCTAACGCCAAAGATGATTTTCCACTACCAGTTCGACCGCAGATGCCAACCTAAAAATAATTTCATCATGCAAATGAATTGCAAATTGTTTAAAATTAATAAACCTTTATTCCTGAATTTATTTTCAAACTCAGCTTAGAAACTGCTGGGTCGAGAGATGGATCATAGCGTAAAGATACTTCTTTGAAATTAATTTCACCGGTATTAGGCCAATCTTTTTTTTGAACTAAATACAGGAAGATTGAAAAAATATAAATTTTAATACTGAGTTTAATAATAGAAGTTACCGTGTCCGTCGTCATAATTTTCTGGAGGAAGTTGGCTATACTGATCTACCCGTTCTACAGCGCTCATGTACATCTCAAGATCTGAAAAATGTCTCACTACCCAATTTAAATAAATTGGCACAAGCAAGGTGTAAGAAACTGCCAACCCCACAAACGATGGCGAAACAGTATTATTAATCGCGGCTGTCATTGCAATTATTGTGGCCGTGAACACAATAAAGCCTCCCAAAATTTCCTAAAATAATGCAAGACTTAAAATCTTTCAACTTATTATTGATTAAAAAAAAAACTAACCAACGCTACTCCAAGCCACCGATTAGCACTATTCATTATTAAAAATGCTGTGTTATTTACGTTAACACACATAAACATTTTGTTCAAAAAACGCTTTTCTTCCCTAAATAAAACTAAAATTTAGCAACAATAAAAAGGTACCTTAATTTGATTATAAATACCTAAATGCTCTAATAGTTACAAGTCCTCCAAGAGTTTCAGAAACATGAGTTAAAACTGGTGATTTTGTTAAGCTATCTATTCTCTGTAATTCTCTACAAAATGATTAATTTTGTAATAATCAATAATTATTTTAAAAAAATTAATCAATAATTTTAAAAGATAAAATACCTGGAAGAGGATCTAAAAAAACGTTGAATAAAATAATATGCAACAAGAACAGGCACCGTTATTAAAAGAAAGTAAGGTGTTACAATAGCATTAACAACAATTGACGAAATACACATCAACACAAAATGAATGAGAGTTTGCATTGTAGTTTGCAATTTCTAAAAATAAAATGGTGAAAAAAGTTAGCGTAATACCAATTAACCAAAACCCAAAATATTATAAAAATAAATACTCGGTCTATGGCTCCAATATCTGAAGAAAATCTATTTATTATTCGGCCAACTGGAGTAACATCAAAAAACCTTAAAATACAGTAATAAAAGTTCAAAATATTGTTATCACTATTATTTTCAAGTACATAATTTAAATTACCTTATAGGTGATTTAATAACACTACTTAACATTCCATCGTGAAGAACAGCTAAAGCCCGATAGCCAGCATAAAGACCAATAATATTGCTAATTAAAGATAGCAATATTCCGGATACAGATAATGAGGCATAACCGATTAAATAATATTGCATTGACTGTTGAAAATCCTAACAGTATAAAAACATTTAACAGGGAAAAGAAATATATTTAGTAAAATAGTGCAGAAACATTATGTACCAGGCTAGAAGAATTTTTTGTGGAAGCTTCAGACCAATTTGATAACCAAAAATCTCTAGCCACACTTGTGATTCTAGCGAACAAGCTGAAGCAAAAAAAGAAGAAACAGAATATCCAACCGCAACACTTCATATACTTGATATACAACGCACTTTGAATTTGACCTCTTTCTCTATCTTCTCCAGCTAGCAATTTATTACTAAAACCCTCGTCGGCTAAAATTTCGAAATAATTATTAAATTAAGAACAATACATGTACTTTCAAAATTTTAATTCACCTCTAGGGTCTTCTGAAAGTGCTTCTGAAGCACTTGTCATTGTAGACATCATTCGCATGAATGAAGTCGGGGGATAATTGGTAGGCAATTTTCTAGTCGCCGAAACATCTTCATCTACAACAAATTTAAATCCTTCCTCACCACAATCGTGAAATGGTACAGGAGTGACTACATCACATGACATTTGTCGAGTTAATGAAATACCACGAAGAAAAGATTTTCTGGGATCCTAAAAAAATTCAAATTAATTTTAACAATGTAATAATTAAATCATTGATTAACAATTACAAATTTTGGAGGTGATTGAGCCTGAATTGTAATTAAGCGTTTAAGTTTTCTTCTTTCTTTAACAGTAGTTGTATTTGGTTCCTTATTAACACATTCTTTTTCCTCACGGTTTATAGTATCCATCCATGCATTATGAAGGACTGAATCCACTTTAACAATTTCGCCAAAAGTACTTTGGTGTTTTATACGACCATTTTCAATTACAATAACCTGAAAATTACCATAACTAATAAATAAATGTTCAAAATAGTAAAATAGTTCAACACAAACCAAGTCAGCTTGTGGTAAAAATTGAATTCGGCTCGTAGTTAAAATCACAGTCCTACGACGTCTTTTCACGAGATTGACAATGGATTCGAAAACATGAAGACTAACTTGAGCGTCAAGAGCAGACGTTGGATCGTCCTTAATTAAAAGGATTAAATTATTTAAGCGAATTCGTGCTACTTATAATCAAACTTAATTATATGACCGTACCAAAATTAAAGTTTTAACTTTGCAATACATAGCTCTTGCCAATGAAATTCGTTGCTTTTGCCCACCACTTAAGGTAACACCCTTTTCTCCTATTTCTGTTTCATCACCGTCAGGTAAAATGTCAAAGTCGGGCATTAATGCACAAGCTGACACCACATGATTATACCTAATAAAAATGTTTATGAGGACAAATTACATACCATTAACGAAATAGTAAGCATAACCATTTGGCAACATATTTCTTTCCAAATAAAATATTGTCTCTTATAGTCGCATTTAATAACCAAGGTTTCTGTGCTAAGTATGCAAATGCAGTTCCTCTATTAAAACCCAAAGTAATTTAATAAATTTCAAACAATACTTTTACTGCATATAGAAATTATATTTTACTTTTCCCACTTCAGGCTTCCTTTAACAACATTCATCTCTCCTAATAATGCCATAAGCAAAGATGATTTTCCTGACCCCACACCGCCTACAACAATAGTAAGTTTTCCAGCTGGTATTGTTAGGTTCAAATCATGCAAAGTTAAATCGCTGACATCGTTTTCTTTCCACGAAAATGAAGCGTTTTTTAAACAAACATTTGGCGGTAGGCTACTATTTTTTTCACTATTTGCAGAATTCCCTTCCATTTCAGGATTTTCATATTCATCTTTCTCGAAATTTTCATCAGCTTCATCGTCATCATCTTTAACATTGATCTAAAATAATTATAACATTAACATGCGGATCTAAGAAAACGGAAAAAAAAACTTCTACAAACTTACAAACATACTACCGGTATCTGAACAAATAATTTGTGTAGAATTAGGATTCATTCCTCCCGAATTAGAAGTTGTAGCTTCTTTAGCTTCAAGAAATTTGCTAAGTCTAGTTGTACTAACCTACGTGTACCGTCCTTTATTTCATTAATATTTAAAACCTTTAAAAGTATATTTACCTGAGCGCTAATAATAATCGGAACCGTTATTGGAAATAAAAACATGGGAACAGCTAATTGGCTAAATAAAGCAAGACCAGCAAAAACATCAGTAGCTGACAATGATTTACCTTCAATTGAAGGATAAACAGAAAATGTCTACAACAATCAAGCATTATTGAAAAGTCATGCATTTAATATTTATTTATACTTACTACTAAGCTAACAAGAACGGTAGATGTATCGGTTAAAAACGCTAAAATATTTTTAAAATATCATTTAAAAATAAATTTAAAAAAATCGAAAAAATTTGCCTTACAATTTAACATCCAAAATATCTGATCTTTTAACAAGTATTTTAATTCAATCTCTCTTGCCTTAGAAATTGTTCTGGTGAATAAAAATTCCCAAGCGTATAATTTTAATTGTCTAATGCCTTGTAGTACTTCATTAGTTCTTTTAAGACGTTTGTCAGTTGCTCCCTATTGATTATAAGGACTCTCAACTTTAAAATTCCATCACAAGAATCAGAAATAAACTTACCAGTAGTAGTTTTTGATTCTTGGACATAAATGTTGCAATAATATACTGAAACGGAATAAGTAGAAGCATACTAGCAGCACCAATAAGTGCGCTATATCCTAATAATCTATACAATAGAACAAGTAAAGCAACAATCTAAAACACAAACAAAAATTGTATAAATTTTCAAATAAATAATTAGTCAAAATAAATCTAAAAAATACCTTCAAAGGCATAGCCCATATAAAATGTCCCATAAAAAACAACATCATTAAGTTGAAGGAATCTTGAGATATATAATTAATAATGGAACCTGAATCACGCCCTTGACCACCAGTTATCCAAGTTGGAAGACGAAGAGCATTTTTAAAAATAAATGTCTAAAATTGCCAATAATCATCATTGTCTATTTAGTTAATTTAATAATTATAAATTAGTAATTCACCTGTAAGGCTGATCTTAAACGAATTCCTTCCACGATTACCAAATGAGTAAACGCTTGTCCCAAAGCACATTGAATTAGCGTCGAAATTAAAACAACTACACACATCACGTAACCATTTGATAAAAAATCCCAAATAGTCACATAGCTATCAGACTACAAATATTTAAAAAAAAAATCAATTAGACAATTAAGACTGTGAAAAGAAAATCAATTAGACAATTAAGACTGTGAAAAGAAAATGAAACTTTTTACTCAAAATTAAAGTTATATTTATCCTAATTTGCTTACGGTTTGTTTATCCTTGGGAACATCTTGCTGCACTTTTGCGGCATAAGAAACAATTACACTAATGGATAGTGGTGCCACAAAACTAATTAGATCACATAGGATGCGCAATAAAGCAGCTAATGATAGATTTCGCCAAAATGCCAAAAAATAACATTTCCAGAGCGATGGACAAGGACTATCGGTTGATTTTAATTTTGCCTAAAAATTAATTAATTGAAATAAATTATTTTAAGTCAAATAAAAACCTTTAAAAAAACCTTTTCAGCCTCGTAAACTTCAGTGAATATACTCAGTTGCTGTTCAGCAGAGTGATTCTAAAAATTAAAATTAGTATTTTTAAAAAATGAAACAACAAAAAGCTTAGTTGGGGGGAGGAAATCAATTTTGCTGTTCTATTTACAAGAGGCAGCCTTCCTAGATCCGATATTTCCAATGAACGTTTAAAGCCCAATTTGAATAAAGGATTCATCCAAAAGAAAATAGATTTTGAAAGAAAATTGGCAAATGGATGTAAATACGCAATCGTTTCTTCATCTTCCTCAACATCATCTTCGTCATCTGCTGCAACTCGATCAAATTTAGCGTGAAAGAATATAGCCTATAAAATATAATAAATCGTATTATTTTTATTCAAGAAAATGTTTTTAAAAGCAAAACTAATAAAAATCTTGAAGTTTACAAAAGTTTTAAAAGCGTAAATCAGTGTATAGAAAAGAGATGCATATTACACGTATCTAACTTTCTATCAATATCATTATCTTAACTGAAAGAAACATTTTTTTTTAGTATTATTATTATTTATAATACACGTGGGGGTAAATCCAGTTTCACTTTTTATAAGTACAAGACGAGTTAACCAGATATCCTCTCAGCATTTCAAATTCGCTTAGAGACTATAATATTTATGTAATAAATTAAAGAATCTACTTTAAATAAAAACAAGTTTTCCAGCTGCAAACACAAAAACGATTTTTTTTTTTAAGTTGATGGATTTCTCTTGGTATAACATTAACCCATTCCTTTTCAGTAGTTCTAGCAATGTTTGGAAATAAAAAAAAAAATAAGACAGTTGATTCTCTAATACGATAAAAATCACTAAAATTTTTTTTTTAATTTTTAAGTTATTAAAAATAAATCATGGTAAGATTTAAAACGTTCAATTTCACTTTAATAACAGTAAAAAAAAAGGTACAAAATAGATTCATTTTCATTATCATACCGGTATTTTAAAAGTTGACCAAAAAAAAAATATTGAAACAAAAATGACCCTAATTTAAAAGTTTATTTTTAAATTAGAAAGCTCATCACCCTTTGATAAAAATTCCTTTCATATCGTATGAAAGTTGAATAGGTTACTGACTTCCAAAATTTAAATCACTTATAAAATTGTTTCGATCGTGTCAATCATTTACTAAAACTAAACGTGAGACAGCTCTTTCGTTTCTAAATTTAGAAACAAATGTGAATCCAATTAACATTAAATTCACTTGACATAATTTTGTTGTCGACCTTCTATAGCTTGCTTTCATTTGATGTTATTATTATTATTATTATTTTCATTACCCCCCTCCCCCCTAAATGTCAAATAGTTTTTTCCCAACTTTTATCTAAATGTTCTACTTTTTAAGATAATTGTTGCATAATTAATTTCAATGTTTCAATCTAAAAAATCAAAATGCAGCCAAATAAATAAAACCTATCCAAAAATATGTCATCTTTTAAAAGCAGTGTATTATTAGGCTGTTTTTACTTTTTCGTTCTTCATAAACCGTTCCCAATTAATGTGCGTGTACACATTAACCTTTTTTTCTAAAAAAAAAAAAAATTTAAAACTGTTCTTTGTCTGATAACTTCAAATATTTTGATGCTGTTGAAAATCCGGTTTCAACCCACGGTGGTTTCAACTATTTTACTCCAGGTTTTGCAAACTATTTTTAGAAGCAAATTTGACCCTATAGCCTCAAACTTAAAAACTATTTTCAACTATCTCACTTTGCAAAATTTAATATAAATTATATTTTTCAAATAAAAAATTATATAATATATTTGTAAAATTAACACCAATTTTGTTTATAATAATACTATTAATAAAGTGTCCTTGATAAAATTGTACTTCAAAGGAACTTGTGTGAAAGTGGCTGTGTGTCAGTAAAATAAATGCAGGGAAAAAAATATTTTATCTTTCCTACCCCCTACAATTTTTATGAATTATTCACCTTCACTTTTTAACAACAAAAAATAAATACAAGTTTTTTTAAAAAAAAAAAAAAAAAAATTTAAAAACTAAAAAGTACCGCAGGTAGTAATAATAATCCTCTCTAAAACTCACTATTATAGGGTGAAAGAATATTAGTATTTAAGAAAAAATAGATGGTAAGAAAAGAGGGGACTTATTTAGGAAATTGCAAGCAATGATGGAAATTTTGATAAGGTCGTGGATAGTGTTCTCAACATTCAGTGTGTCAGTGTGTCAGTGTGTCACTATTACAGAGGGATAGAGAAAAAAAAAACTTCCCTAGGTACAAGTATTTGTAAACAAAAACAAGCAAAGCAAAAAAAAATGTATTTATTTACTTGGTAAATAAAACTATGAGTTTACTTCTTTTAAATAAATTCGGAATAGAGAAGCCCTTTTGAGGAGTTGGAGAAGCAGTAAGTCAAAGCTATATTAATTTTTAAGTATGCGAATGTCAGATATAAATTATGTCAAGTTTGCATCATTATTAAATCAATAATAAAGGATGCATTGTAGTAATAAAATAAATAAAAAATATAAATAAAATAAATTTAAAATACAGTACCAGTAAAATTTAACCTAATAAGCTTACTGTAATTGGATTGCTTAGTAAAAATAGTAAATTTAATAAACAAAAAAAAAAATTGTTTAAAATTACATCACGACCTATTAAAATAATTACTGTATGTTAATTGGAAAAGCGAGATCAAAAATAGAACAACCTTAAAATTAATTTGATTTTTAATTACATTGTCAGAATAGAAAACCTAATTAAAACATTAACGTTGTGGTCATTCTAACATGCTACTCTTGCATTCATCCACCTATCCAATTAGTTTTATCTACTTTTTAAGATTTTATAACGGTAGGAGGGGAAAGGGAGTAATTATTTTTAGCACTTGTTAGCGTGTATTTTGTTTATAAATGAATGGTCTCTCGTCTAGCCACGCACAATTCCATAGTCAACTCAAGGAATTATAATAGAGAGTTATATAACTCCTCGGTCAACTTGCTCGTGGCATTTTGCCACGAATATAAAATTTATTCATAGGTTGTTACGTAATAGCAAGTCCTAAACAGGTGTGTCCTCCACATTTAACGGTGACGGCAAATATTACATAACCACTACTATTGAAAAGTCCATTCATTTATTATATGGCATCAGTTACGTATGAGATGAGATTCCTGCAATAAGTCACTAAAGAAAGCTGGTCGTAAACTGTTGCTCCCAGGCCATTTAGATTTCTTTTTTTTTTAAATAAAACAATTTAAATTATTACCAATTTAGTCTCACGTCCCACACCCAGTGGAAAAAAACAGTACCGGATAGAAAATATCATATTTAAAAATAAAGCCTAATAAAGCTTTCAGCGTTGTTTTCGGTCTTAGTAGCAATAATCTGGAAACCCTTGAAATTAAATTATACCGGTACAATATTCAGTTTGTTGGTTACAATATTTTGAAATTTATTTATGATGCAAAAATGATAAAATTTTGAAAGTTTCTTATTTTTGACTCGAAGCATTTTGAAGGGGCTTATAGCCCCCCGGCAGCCTAGGTTTCAATCAGTACGATTCTTTTATGTTCGCCAAATTGAAAACTCACTTTTGGGAGCTGTAATCAAAATTCTAAAATTGTAACTGACCAACTGAACGTAACGCCATTTTAAGAGTTTCCGAACTATAATAATTAAGAGAGAAAACAACGTCTCCAGAGGAGTAGAGCTTCCCATGGCAGCCAGCAAAAGCGACTTTAATTTTGTAGTGTAGTAACGAATGCAAAATTTTATTACATCAGGCGCATTACTTTTCTGTCGCATCATTATTTGCAATAAAATAATGACAATTATTGTTTCATAATACAGTGGTAGACTACTTAAAAATCAAGCGGTTTAGGTGCTCATCTGCATCAAACGATCAAACATTGGCAATTTAATTATACCAGAAAGTAATAAATTTGTTAATTTAAAATGCACTCTAATGAATTTCAAGTAATATACGGTAAACTCAATTATCTGCTTAGTCTGCGATATTATTCTTACCAGATAGCCGGAAAAGGGTAAACATTGTGAAATTATAATGAAGTAAGAACAAATAGACGTAGGTAACGCTCACTGCGTCGACTCTGAGGGCAATTGTCCCCTTAATGATATTAATTTTAGATTTTATTCTCATTTTTGCAAACTTAAAAATTATCTTAACCAAAAAATAGTGTCTCATAATTGTTTATAGAATAACAAATAAACTATGCCCAACGGCGCTAAATTCCCTAACAATGCCTTTTTTTAAAAGTGTCCTAAGAACTTGTAAAATGACTTTCCGAGAACATTATTTTTATATTAAAAAAAAAAAATACCAGTAGGCCTGCTGCACTGTATTAATTTAAGTTACAGTATCTAAAATTCTGCTATCAAAAAATAATTATACGGGTCATAATAATTTTTATCAAAAGCTGACAGTTTAAATACAGTACATTTGTACTGTAATTTCTCAATCTACCGAATAATTGCGAGAGATTTAAAAAATTAAGCGCCAATTTAAAAAAAAACAAAAAAAAAAATTTTTTAGTATACAGTATTTTTTATTTTGTTAAATACAGTAAATATATACGGTACCGGTAACAATAAAATTTTTTAAAAAAAATATGCTTTTTTTATATGTACCGGTACGGTATTAGTTTTAATAGCCATATAAAAATAAGCCTATTACAGATCTGTAAAGGAATCAAAATATTATTATCAGCAGATTACATAAAAATTATTTACCCTAGCAATTAAGTACTGTATGTACGTGTATTCTTGTTTGTTTAATTTTATTGCGTTTCATAATAAGTTTAATTATTATTATGAAACAAAAAAAAAAACTTAATTTAACCAACAAAATATAACATTGGCTAAGCATAAAAATCTAAAAATACAACATAAAAAAAGAACTACGACAATTTCAATTTAGAATAACATTTAAAATTTGGTCTTTTAAACTTGTACTAAAGAATTCAAAAACTTTATCCGCTATATGCATTTCGTTTGTCGTCAGGCAATTTTAATACTGCATTGTATTCAATTATGATTTTATATTAATGGAATACAGTACATGTACTGTAATACAATCTTCACGAGTGATCATGCTCTTTTGAAATAGGCTTCCGGTAGGTAAAGGCGAAATGAATGCCGCCAGTAAAGGTGACAAAAGTAAGCGCTGTTCGCAGATTGTAAAATCAATTAATTTAAGCTTAAGATATTACAGAACAGTGTACATGTATTAGGTAATTAATGACAGATCGATAAATAATCAAATAAATTGATGTAAAATATTGCCTTAAATGCGGTCAGGTTTTTTTTTTTTTTAAATATAAAACTTAAATGCATGTACTGCACTATAACTGGGCTTCTAAATCTAGAATAACGTAACGGTATCGTCCCCATCAAAACGCAAACAAAAAGGCTAACTTGTCCGTAAAAGCCATCAGATCCCCCAGATCTCTTCCCTCGTGCCTTTATATAGTAGCATCTTGCACCATCACCAATGCATTTTTTAAAACTATGTTGTCGCCCAGTTAAGCGTATCTAATTTTAATTCCCATTGTACGCATCAATCTCGCAATCCATTTAACTTAATTAATTTATGTTTGGTTAAAAAACCGGACGAAATAATGCTGATTTTGTAGGCCTGCGCATACCGTTTTTTTCCCCCTTACGTTTTGAATTTATTCTATAGTAGGCCTTCTGTATTATTATACCGTAAAATGCAGTATAATCACGGTTAGTAAAACTTTTTTTGTTGACAAAATAATTGTAAATCAAGAACCTGTCGCTAAATCTAGATTAAGTAATTCAGTGTCTACGATTTACGCTAATTGAAAATTAATTCTAAAGTTTAGCGTAGGAAGTTGCTCGCACGATCTAAATTTGAAAAATAATTTCCAGAATATAGCCCATTCAAGTCTACTAATAACTTGAAATAACTATTTTTTATTTACATACACAGACACCTACTGTAATGTTTTATCAGTACCGGCACGAAATATCTCGCCTCAAAAAAAAAAAAAAAAAAATGTGAAAACTAAACAAATTTTTTTTTACCCAACAAACATCTTACAGCTTTACAAAATAAAGTATAAAAGTAAGTTTTAGATTGTAAAAACATGAATTAACTCGAAAACTTAATCTATTTCATGGTTACAAATTTATTAATGACCGCACCTGAACATGTTTATCCCATATTTTTTTTAAAAAACACAACTTTCAAATAATACGGTTGTTATTATCTGATAAATAAAGTATTAATGATAGCATCACCTGACTGACTTTGACAGTTCGTGTCAGAAAATTGACAGTTCTTGTAATAAATAATCTAAAAAAAAAACCAATATCAAAGAAAACAAAAAAAAAAAAAGCTACATTGTACCGTACCTTTCATAAATTTAAGATACTGCCTTGATAAAACATTGACTCATTCATAAAAATGTTCGTAGTAATCGTACTTCACAAAATTTATCTATCTATACAGTACTAAGCTCAAAGTAAACGTTTATTGAAAGAAAAAAAAAAAAGCAACGTCATTTCCTTTCGTCAAGTGTGGGAAACTAATTTCTGACATCAACACATTACATTACATAATAATAATTTAAAATTTACTAAAACAAAAATTTCACCACGCGAAGTAATTGAAGATCAAAAATCAAAATTTTTTTTTTAAATGGTTGCATAATTATTACAAACCCAATAGCAGCAAAAAGAAATTGAAAGTGGCAATCGCTTTAGTTTGGTGCATAAAGCATAATGTTAAATTGCACAGAAACCGAATGTCTACTGTGCAGTATTTGAATTTACATTCACCCTTTCAAAAAAAAAAAAAAAGATACCGAGTATAATTTTCAACTTTTTTTAATTTTCATTTCAATAATGTTCATTTTTCAAAATGGTAAAAATGGGAAAGAAAACGTTTTGACTCAGTCCTCTTAATAAACGTTTCCAACCATAAAAATTCGTTTTTCCTGCAATGTACTTTTTGGCCCTTTCAGCCTCATATATAATAATATTTCCCCTCTTCAATTATGCAAAAGAGATTAGTATTAAGACTGTAATGATAATTTTAATTAATAAATAACCAAAAGTTGGCGGAAAAAAAAAAAACAATTAAACAGCTTGACAGACATAATAATTATTATTAAAAACTAACTTAAACGACAATGATCTGCGTTAAATATCAGTTTTTATTAAAACAATGCCAAAACCTGCAGCGATATGACCCGTAAAAAGCAAATTAAAACCAATAAAGATAAGAAATATAATATTCTTATTCTGTCAAAATTGCACGTCAGTCAATACCATAATACAGTATCAATAAGACATCATTGTCTCAAAGATTTCATTTTGGCAACGAAAAAAAAAACAACAATGCAACTAAGGTAAACAATAATGATACGGTATACGATACTAAATTTTACGCAATTATATTCTCGAAAATCAATTGTTCACAAAAATGCAAAAAAAAAAAATCTGCAACCTCAGAACCGCAAAAACAGAAGTCGGGATCTGTCAATCACTATACTGTAATTTTCAATGTAAATGAAAACGCACCTAAACTTGAAAATTACCATTAATATTAGAAATTGTCAGTGTTTTCGGATAATAAACTTACACCAACACTTCATTAAATACGATGCTAAAAAAAAAAAGTGAAAAACAGACTAGCCTAATTTGAGCTCAACATCATTATTAAAGAAAACAATTAAGTTATGATATCTTATGAAAATCAAAAAGAAATTTATGTTTCCTGTTTTCAACCTCAGAATTTATTTTCAAACTACCGGTACCTATAACTTAGATTTTATTTTTCAAACCACTGTAATCAACTTATTTCAAACTCAAAAACTTGCAAATTATTTTCAAATTAAAAAACTCCATCTCCAAACTTAAAAAAAACTTGATATCAGGTGAAAACATAAAAATCGCTAAAGAATATTTTTAAAAAATGTAAATCTTTTAAAACCCATTGTTTTTTTATTGAAATTTTAAAGCAAAATTATATCGCACGGCTTCATTATTAAGTAGCAGTAACTATCTAATAACAAAAAAAATATTCACCGCATGCGTCTAGGCTTGTACATCTACATAACACAAATTGTGTTAGTAAACAAATAAAGTTCACAAATTCCACAATCTTTGAAATATATGTAGTAAAATAAAATTTTTCTAATAATAATAAAAGAAACAATATTCTTACCTGAGAACAGATGACTGCCAAATTAACGACGCAGGTTATTGCGTAGCCGGCGATGGCAGCCCATGTGGTCCACACTATCAAGTACTCGGTGCCCAAACCAATGTCATAAATTATTACCAATTTGAATACGAGAACGACTGCCAGACCGCCCGCGTACGCTAAAGGTAGTATCAAAAAGTACGGAAAATGTCGTGTTTCGACGTGATCGTAATAAACGGCAGTTAAAATGAGCGCGCAAACGGCTAGGAAGGGATTTACGAGAAAAACGATCTTGAGGACGGACGTTTTTAAGTAGGTCAGAAGTGCATCGCCGACCTGGCATAGCGTCACGAGAAAGAGACACAAAAAGATGATCCACACCAAATTATGTTCGGCGAAACGAGAGTAATTTTTTAACTGCCCATTTCTGGGTCTTCGCCAGACTAATGTGGCCAAGGTGATGAGGCACAAGCAAGAGTACAACAGGTGCGAAATGGAAGTAGCAATTTCCACGTGACATTCGGAAGGCCAAATCGATTCTTTTAAAATACTACTATCGTTACTGTTGTTCGAGTAATAATTACCTTCGAAGAAATCTTCGCAAATTAGTTCCATGTCTGATGAATAATTATTGTTATTATTAGTTACGCGGGGTTTACTGAAAATGCTTACCGCTCGAACCGGACCAAACTTCGCGCCTTTACCTTTCTTTTACGTGACTTGAGCAAACGTTCCTATCGCTACATTACCGGTTAATTTACTTAGAAACCGCAGCGTCAACAGATGATATGATTGCCGATCGCGCACATTATATTATTTATTTTAACTCTTCATTGGCATTTGTCCCAATGACGGTGGAATTAAGCCAAATAAAGTTTTTCACTACCCCCGCAACAACCTGTCCCGTACGTTGGAGGCCGCTCAGCGTTTACCCCCTCCCAAGGCCATTGATACCCCGATAACGCAGATTGCGTCACTTTTGGCTTAATAATTGGCCAACACCGAATTTATAAAATTACCTAAATTCTTAGATAATAATTCCGTATTGTCTAAGAATAACAAAAAAAATTATTTTGTAAATTAATATTTGTATTTAGGGAATTGTTCCGAATTTAAACAGAATATTTCGCATCTAGAGGCGATGAATAGACAACACTGCTTAAAGTCGTCTGCTTAGTGCAAAACGGGTGAGATTTGTACAGTGGTTTTACCAGTAAAAGTTTATATTTTTCACTGAATTTAATTTAAAATCAAGTTAAAAATGGCTTTGGACAGCATTCCGAGAGATTTAAAGAGTTTGAGGGCTTGTTTATTATGCTCCATGGTGAAGGTAGTTTGAAATGTTACTGTATTTCCTTTTGATTGTGAGCCACATTAGGGGCATAAAATGAATTTTTTGTAATGTTATTGCTAAATGCACTGCTCCTGTTCATACGTTTGGATATTAAAATTAATAAATAAATGTAATAATCAATAGAATACAATTTATATTTTCATTAGGGAATAGTTGCATTTACGCTGTATTGCCTTAAAATAGCGGATAGTCAATAATTATAATGAAGAGACAAATCTGGTTTGGTTATTTTCCTATGTACAGTACTGTAGGTATGCTAACTGTAGCTTTAATAATAATAATTATTATTAAAATAATAGACTCAGAGGAGAATCAGAAGGGCACTCATACCAACATAAATATTTCTATTTCAAAACTTTTTATACATAAATATTTACTATGTGAATTCTTAGTCTCTTTCTTTTAGATGTTTACTGAATATTCTCATGCTTTTGGACCTTTATCATAATACGTTTTTCTTTTTAAACAAAAATATTTTCTTTTTAGACATTTGAACAATTTGAAATGGACGGTTGCGATAACTGCGAAGAGTACCTGACTATGAAAAACAACAGGGATTTGGTGTACGACTATACATCCTCAAATTTTGACGGGTAAGTGGAAACTTGTAAACCATTACCTTATACTGTACACATGTGAGTGATTCTTTATTGGGGCTTGGTGTTTCCTCGCTAGCGAACATTTCAAAACAAACCAATGAAAGAATCACAATTTCAAGGTTTGCTTCGAATCTATGGAGAATTTCAGACATTAAATTTCAATTTGTGAACAAATCGGAAACTCAGACAAAAAGTTCTATGTAATTTATAGATTATTTACTGTCATTGAAAGTAAGGGGAACAAATTGATATGCGATGCGAGCCGAAACACAAAAACGAACATTAAAAGAAAAGCGGAAAATTGTGTAGACGTTTCCTAGTGGATTACAAAAAATTTTGTATAGAATTATGTAGTGTGGAAGTAAATCTTCTAAACAAAAAATATATAATGGGTGACGAGATAGTGGAATATTGCGGACAGATTTACCTTGACCCGCATTGTGTCGAAAAGTAAAAATTTGGGGAGAAAAATCCGTACCATTTCTCTTGCCTATTACATTTTAAACATTCTTGTAGGCAGTTTTCAAACGAGAAGGACTTTTCCTTACCGTACCCCTCTTTCGCATTGTTTAGTTACGAATGTTTGGGTATTTAGATTAAAATTTCAAAGTCGTGATAAGAGTACGGCGTTATTGATAACTAAATCACACTCAGAGGTGGATGATAATTTATCGTTCTGCACTATGCCCAATCGTTGTTGCGTTGGGAGTGTCGTGAATCAGACAAAATTGTCAAGATGAAACCATTAGACATGACAAGACGAATTCGAGTGATTTCGGAGGTCAGGGCCAGGAGTTTTCAAGGGCAAGGGAGAAAGTGAGATGGAGAGAGAAATGCAAATACAGTACAATATTGTACTCCATTACCCCCTCACCTACATTGTCACATTATTGTCATAACCCTTTCAGACCCAACACATTTTTACAATTTTTTTTATAGTTTTTTTTTGTTTAAAAAATTATTTTATAATCATACAAACATGAAAAAAAAAAAAAAAAATTTTTTTACAGCTCAGTTTTTTTACAGTGACACCCACACAATTGTGTAGGTTAGGAACATTTTCGTAATTTTTTTTTTTTTTTTTAAAGTTTTATTTTAAAAAAAGAGCTATTGAGCTCATAAATTTGTTAATGTGCAATTAATTAGCTATAATTAAACAATGATATAATTATTATTATCTATTTTAACATAATTCTGACTTTTAATAATACTAGTGTGTGCTAAATGTATTTGTAAAAAATTTAAAAAATGTTAATTTAAATTTTTTTTAACCCAATTAGTATCAATATGTCTCCATTAATTTTTAAATGTTAATTTAAATAATTGCACTTTAACCAGAAAAAGGAAAATGAAAGCAAAAAAATTATTTTGTTACTGAGTGTCCCATTCAATTGGCTATTTTCTATGTAATTTTGCACAATGTCATGCTAAAATCCTAACCTACACAATTGTGTTTTCCAACTTTTAATTTTTCCTGTATGAATCAGAAGCAAAATTTTATTAAATTAATACTTGCTCCTGTTTGTTTAAGTATTTAATAGATTTATCAGCTTTTAATTGAAACAATTCCACGAGTTTATAATAATTTTAAAAATAAAAATTATCCCTGGTGCATTATTACAAAATTAACGTATCTTGAGAAAGTTATTAAATGTGGAAAGAATCGCCATCTAGTGTCAAGTTTGGTATCTAAATTTTCTTTACAACCTACACAATCGATGTGCGCAGGTTGGAGCTATATAGAGTGGATATTCAATGCGTACAGGCTGACTTAGAGTACCCCTTTTTAACCTACACAATTGTGTAGGCAGGGTCTGAAAGGGATAAACTAAAAAAAAAAAAAAAAATGTTGGTACGGTATAATAGTTTCTATCTAACCAACAGCCATATTTAATTTTACTTATAGTTTTGAAAATTATATTCTTGAATTTTTTTTTACGGTTATGACTTCAAATATTCACCTCGCCTAAGTTGGAATTCCCATCGCCTTTTAGTCAATAAAAATAAAATATTTTAACAATTATGAAAACGGATTTTATGGTGGGGATTCACCCGCGGGTTACAATAATTTGGGGTAACTTAACGGCTTTTGCAGTAGATAATTTTGACTTGTAGCTAGTCATATCTGACCCTTTTATTTGAGTCTACGAGATACAAATTTTTTTTTAATAATATGTAGCATCGTTATTCTATCGAAAGTTAGTTAAAATAATTATTTAATGAAAAATTTGAATATTTTTCTAGGTTAATCGCGGCCACTAGTCCAGAAGAAAGCTGGGTTTGCAAATGGCAACGTATTAGTAAGCATATAAAATAAATTTTGAAGTTAAGATAAGTTTACTTCATTTTGCACTTTTGTTTTTACCTGTCAGATGGATACGCAAGGGGGATGTACGCGATCTCAGTTTATGGGCGGTTACCACCTCCGATTGTTCGGGACCTTAAGGCTAGAGGTGTTCATTATAAATCTCGGGATACTTCTACTAGATAAGATTTCAATAAAAAAATATTGATATAAATTAATTATTATTGTATTATATAAGATGCTCTTGATTTCTCGGCGTTGTCCCATTTCACTACATTATTTTTTAACGAATAACTTGCGTTTGGTTTATCATATCGAATTTTCGAACGTCTGTTTCTATTTACGATAATAATAATATTATGTCTATTTCGGTCCTGGTAAATAAAGTTTGTTGTTTAAAACGTATAATAAATAAAAATAGTCCCTACACTTTCTTTTATGATTCCGCTTCCCATCTATCAGGAACTCGAAAATGCCTTTGTAAAGGTACCTGACAGAGCGAAAATATTCACAGACATATATGACGTAACAATAACAACGTAAAAATTCTCTCGTGTATATTTTTAACTTTGACTATTAGCCTTTTCTTAGTCAATGACGTTGCTTAAGGCTAGAAATGTTTAAAAGTGACCCTCTGTGAAAATGATGGAATACCTTACGGTGCGTGTTTGTTGTGTAATTGACGTCTACCTTTTCCCCACAAGCTCATTCGACAAGTGTATATTATTTTCAACAGACTTATATTTTTCGTTAAATTAAAAAGAAAGTTAAAGCTTCATGTAGGCGCAGTGAAATGTTGCGGATTTAACTTTGTTCCGAAACCCTATAGCCAAAGTTAAAACAGCGCGTTATCTTAAAAAGTTTTTTCTCACGTGGCTTGAGAGATGCTAATTGCAATACAGGTATTTATCTTTTTGCAAAGCTTTTTTGGGGTATGTCTGCGGTAGTTTTAATCATGGTATTAACACTCAAGATACCATTAGCCAAACGCGCCCTTTATGGGTGGCCAATTTCTTTGGACCTGCGCTACTCCTAATCTATTTTCGACCTCTAACCGCTAACTCATTAATTGATATAAAAGATAAAGAAGTTAAAAATTACAGTTGGAATTCTCTGGTTGAATGTAAAAGCGGGAATGTGACAACTAACCTACTGCCGAAGGTGACCGTCAATCCTAGCCATGTATCATTTTAAAACCAGTATAAAATCCATCGGCCAATTAGTTTTCTACAAATACTGATTTTTAAATTTAATTAACAATTATTGGTCGAAAGACTAATCTAAAGTTTATTGGAAGCATCGATTCCGTCATATGTTCAAATAAAATAAGAACTAAGATACTGGAACCCAATGAAAAGATAGTTTACTTATCAAAAAAATTCACAAAATAAAAGAGTGAAATATATTTACTGACATCCTGAACGAAATGGAAGTTACTATTACTAAAACAACGACATACTAAAGAGTCAATTAAAAAAATCGGTAAAGAATTTTGGACTTACTCTAGCTCCAAAAAAGAACAATTACAGTACATGAAGCCTACTGTAATTGTGTAATAGAAATATACAGTACATTGTACAGTAGTAAAATTGAAAGAAAAGGAGGAAGACTTTACAACACTCAGTACACTTTGTGCACAGTTTGTTTGTAAGTTATTTAAAGTTAAATACAGTAATTAAAATAAATAATCGTGATTGGTGAAGATATGTGGCAATTTTAAAAAAAAAGTACATTGACAATGAGCACAACTTTCGGCAATAAAATTATTTGATTAAGAAAGTAGATTTAAAGGGGTTTATTTTACCGAATAAAGAGATTTTTTTTTAAAAGAAAAAAAAAGGTCCTCAACTTTTCTGTAGGATGGAAAGAGTAGACGGGGTGGGAGTAAATCGTACAACTCGTACAGTATTGTGTTCTACTCCACTGCTGTAGAATAATTATTAATATTCAAGGATATTTTTAAACCACTTCTAAATTTTAGAATCAGACTTTTTCTTGTCTACAGACAAACAAACACCACCATTTTATTGTTGAGAAAGAGAATTAAGCAGTAATTGTTAAAGCTAAAAATGTTGCAATAAATCTGAAATACTGTACGTCTACAAATGTACGTGCGATTAAGTTTTTTCGTTATGGAACTTTGCGCAAAACGAAGTAAAGTAAAGATTTAGGTAACTTTGCACTCTAGACCTTCAATAAAACTAACTTTTGGGGAAAGGGAGTCCGGGAGAACAGCAAGAAAGCCTACAAAAGACCTTTACCTTAGTGACCTAGTGATTTAGTTATGAAGATCAAGGTTAGCGTTGGTAGGTCAAGGCAGGATAGCAACAAAATCAAACCACATTACACTTATAGCCCGCAGCAGGCAGGATTCACCCACTAGCTTTCTCTTTTATTTTATCCAGTTTAAAACTTGAATCCTGCTCATATCTCGCCCCCCCAAACCAAGTTGAAAGGGAGTTCCAAAATAAAGGACTAGCCTGTCTGTAAATTGTTTATGTATAAAATTGTATGCGTGTGATTTATAACGCCTTTACATTTTTACTCTGTCGTATATACCCTTTTATTTTCCCCGGTCGTTATTTATAAGATTAAGGGAGGATCAAAGGGGAAGGGGGAACATAAAAGTACTTTTTCAATGGTTTTCAATTGCAAATTAAAATATACCTTTTACAAACTTTTCGTTTTAAGATAAAAAAAAGAGAAGAAAAAGAGTAAACAAACTTTTTGTTGCTATGTAAACAATGTTTTAACTTAAGAATAGATAATTTTCAGTTTGGGCGTAACACCTATAGTAAACTAATGTGTTTATATTTTAAGAACCTATAGAATACAATCTTTTCAATGTATGGCAACTTTTTGAATAATGTATACAATAATTATAAAGTTCTCTATATATAAAGTTTGACTTATTATGAGTCTTACCGTTATTTTATATATCTTACGTAGTAGTGCCCAAATTCCAAAAACAAGGCTCATTTTTTTAGGTACTAAACCTTGAGATTAACTTTTGTCAGTTTTTTATTGAAATTATGTGCTGTGGAATTTAAAAAAATTCGTAAAGTAAAAATAGTTTTAGAATAACGAAATTTATAATGGTGAAAATGATAAAGGATGACCCTCTAAGTTTAGGATCAAAACTTTTTTTTTTTTGTTATGAGAAGTTTTTAAAAAAAAGTCATTAGAGAGGTTTAGCTTTTTTGCTCGTTCTTATGCTCAACTCCACTTCTTATGACATAAGAATTAGAATTTTTGTGTTTATTATAAACAGTTAAAAAGGAAATTAATTATTTGTAAGGCTGTAATGACGCTAAAAGTAAGAATTTTTATTAAAAATACAAACACAGTTTATTTTTTTCATAAATTTCTTACCATGTAACTCTAATTACGTAATAAGCAATAGAAAACTCGACAAAAAAGCTTAACCGCACACTCTTTAGTATCACTTTCAAAATTACAAAGCTTTTTTTTTTTTAATGATTTAAGCACTTTTTATTAATTTCTGCTTTATTATTTCCACAATTATTTTTTAAAAAATACTATTTTTTAAAAAATATTATACTGTATTACTGAATTGAAAATTCATGGTATTGCCTATAGGCTACCATAGACATGTACTGTACTATTACAAGGACGAAACGATTCTTGGTTACATAATACTGTATACCTTTCAATGCCAAATTTTCTTTTGTCCTAAATAACGTTAACAAGAAACGTTTATTATTTCTTATTAAAAAATAATTTTCTATAAAGCTTCGAGAAAAAATAAATTGCTCTTTTAAATTGCGGCGGCAAAATAACAATTCCTGCCTTTAGTGAAATTTGATACTATAATTATATTGTTGATGATAATAAATAAATTTTAAAGAAAGAATTAGATCGATAGTTTTCGATAATAAATGTATACGGTTATTTAAACAGTGTTTCGAACAATAAATTTCCATCCTAATTCAATTAAATAATTTACGTAATTCTTAAACAGTTAAATATGCGTACTCCGTCAATGAATTTCCAAATAAACATGATATAAATTATTGTAACCCATGGCGATTCGCACGTACAAGTATATTTATAGAATAAGGAAGTAGAATTCATCGAAATCAGACAGGAAGTGCTTAAATAAGCAATTTTATTAGTCTAAATTGTGGAAGTTATCCTTGAGATGACGGTTAAAAATTAAATTTGTTTGCTATACATTATTTTGAATGAAATAGCTTTGGTTGTACATGCGCAGTATATTTTAATAATTTTACCACATAGCAACAGTGATATAGGGGCAGTTGCATCCCACCTGCTCACGTTGCCATTGCATGGCCATTCAAACTCGCGGAATATAAATCGTCTTTTGGCATAAACGCTCATTATGTAAATGCGTGGCTACAGCTTTCAAATAAGAATATTCCCGTAAACTCCGGATGGAAATCGCAGACATGAACTAGACGTGAACTGAAACATCGTTAAAAGGTTTTTTTTTTTTCCTTTCAAAAGTGAATAAATTTCAGGGTCACTAGGACAGAAAAAAGAAAAACTTAAGCTAAATCTTCTGAATGCTTTTATCTACTGTACAGTCTTGTATTTTCTTTAAAAGAGGCACATGTAGAGCCGTCATTATTGTCACCATACAACCTCCTGTTAATAAAACTATTTTTATAATACTGTAGTGGCATGTTTGACCATAATAAACCAGCGCAAGCGATTTTTTAAAAAATACTTATATTATTTTGTTAATAAAATTCCTTCAATACCAAACTTTTTTAAGAAAAGAAAATAAAAAACGACTGGTATCAAATTGAAAAGTTTAAAAATTATGAGAAGTAATCTTATTTTTAGTAATCTTACTTATAGTAGGCCTACAGTATCTATAATCTTTTATTCAATATAGAAAAAATTTGCATCTGGAAACTAAAATCTTAAATTATAGACTAATAAATTTTTCTTTTGAAAATTTTGTTTATTTTAAATTGAATAAAAAAACGCAACTGTCTTAACGTTGCTTTTAAATTTTTTTTACAAATACTGTACAATGCATGTAAGCAACTACACTGTACTTTCAATGTTGGTATAATTATGTCAATACAATTTTTTTTATTTTTGAATTGAATGTGTGCTTAAAAATTCGGAGTAATTTTTTCATTACAGTTCAATTCTCTTTTATTTAATTACGAACAAATAAAATAATAAATTCAAAGGATTAAATATTAGAAAAATAAGATCTCCAACATATAAACCTAGCGGTTTCTAATAAAGCTGCGAAACTACCGCTACATTAATTTTAAAAAAAATTCATTAACGTTATGAAAAGTGGATGTAAAGTGTTTTCTATTTGGAAATACAGTAATATAGAATAATAAAACATAGATAATTACTGTACAAAATTCGCATTATTTTTGTTAATTTTTTTTTTTTTTTTAATTTTGAAAATGTATTGTGAAAACTAAAATAATGTTGAGGTTAGTTGTGCTGTCTAAATTGAAGACTACGGGAAAGGCACTACCAATTATTTTAACATTATATTATAATACAATGTTATGAGAAAAGATGGGAGACTCAAAAGCATAAAATAAAAAAAGGCTTTAAAGGTCCAAAGAGCCTTTGGTAAATAAACCTTAAAAGTAATATTCTGACGTATTAAAATACATCGCACCCTTACAAATGGCCTGTTTAATAATATTATAAACATATATAATACCGTCAGTGTTGTTGTTTACGAGAGAATGTTTTTAAAATAAAGCTATTAATAGCACTTATCTCTCGCCACTCAAATTCAATTTTTATCTCTAGGTGCCTGTGAGAAAGTACCTTGCGGATTCTAAAATCTTATAAAGACCAGCATGTATTTTTTTTTTTTTTACGGAATAGTTGTTTTTGATAAATGCAATTCTGCCTGACACTGACACGAACATGTAGAGGGATTAAAATTTTGCCCAGATCCCGAGGCCAATTCTTGACTGTTATTTTCATAACATAGTGCAAATAGAAAAACCGGGTTCTAAAAGAGGAATGCAACTTGTTTTCCATTTAACCTGATCACAACAAATGAGACTAGGTCAACATAGTCCCACACTAGGTATAATACTAAAACATTTACAACTTAACTTTAAAATATTCCGCAACAAGAAAAACCATCTTATTTATAACACACAGTATGCCGATACTAGTTTCAGCAAAGATTTCAATTGAATGAAGAGAGGTTATTATCGTGTTTATAATATTATTCAACTCATAAAAGATGTGAATAAAACTTTTAAAGTAATAAATACAGCAGTAAAGTATTTCCTTAAAAAGCGTTCGGCGTCTTGGAAACAACAAAACAAACTTTCTCTCATTAACTATTGGAAAAGTATTTTCCTCTCAGTTATCTGGTCAACAAGATATCGGGTTAAATTAACCAACCTTTTTCTCGTTACTAAAATTATAATAAGAATCTTTTCAAAAGTAAAAGAAGCATCACAACATTAGAAGTTGTTGTTCAAACTCTAACAATGAACTAATGTAGGAATGTAGAAGCATTAAAAAGTCGACGAAGAGTCGGAACAAACCAGTAGTATTAATTAATAAAGATTTGATGAAACTCACCAGTTGTTGACGAGCTGTCTAACTTTCATTTAATTCTGCCATCCTCATGTACATGGCTTTGGCGCCAAAGCTGGTTAATTTGTTTCGCCATTGGTGTTCTTCTTGAGTTGCAGGTCGCACTGATAAACATAACAAAGAACCGTCTTTTTGGATTATGCCAACACACCTACAAACACAATTTATAATATAGATTAGTAATAATACTAGTATTATACATAACCACTTTTTCTTTAAAATCTTAAATTAAAGAAAAAATCAAAAAGATACGAAAGAATCTATTGATAAATATGTATGAAAAGATAATAAAATACTATTTATTGTGCAACATTTTATGTTTCAGATATAATGATTGTTTGTATATTTTTGTTTTGTTATAAAAGTTGAACTTAAAACTGCTTTTCAATTACTCGATCAATCATTTTCGTAGAAAACAAATGTCCCTCCTCAATTTTTTTTTTTTTTTATTTTTAAAAACGTTACAACATTGTTTCTTGAAATTAAAAAACAGACACTTTCTTTGAAGTTTCATAAATTCAAGAAATTACCCTCCACCCAAGGTGCAGTATGTGGAAGATTCCCTCTTATTTTTCATAAAACTCTTTACAAAATTAAGATTTAAGCAGATACTTCTTGTTTATTTTTTATTTCATCAAACATTTTTGAAGAGTGCTTTAAATTGAGAATTACGCATTGCATAAATTTATCTTTCAAGGTAAATTCAATTTAAGCCAATCAAAATTGCTCACGCACGAAGATTTTTTTCGGAAACAATTACTAATGTTTCCCATTATCATTTTCTGGCATTGTTATAAGTTGGAATAAAGGTCAGTGACTTGATAAACTGGTGGACCCCTTCCTGGTTGACTAACCTTGTTAAACTTTCGCTCACTCACGTTTTCATTTGACATAGTCATGCAGTCAATCGCCCCCTTCCCACCTTTTTAAGCAATCTGACAAACATACTGAACTTGTTCGAGTACTTTCCGTATCACTTTTACCGCACCCTACTTCCTAGCATTATGTAACCAGATTGAATAATTCCTCATTAAAGTAGCTCACTCTAAAACTTTTCAAGTTCAAGTTTCTCGATTTTAATAATTTGTAAATGGCTATGCCAAGCTTCTTTGACATGAATGTTTTTGTGGCTTCCAAAATCTCAAAAAACAGAATTGTGCGTCACGTTACGCACGTGACAGGTCAAGTCTCTTTAGTTTTATTAGTAAATAATTTTAAAAAATTTCCGTGTGATTGGGCAAAAGTTATAGCAGCATTTCAAAAACTAACTCCGCAATACGTTTTTCAGCGCCGGGTATTTGCTTTGCATTATTCAACAGAATATTTTTATAAACCTTTTTTAAAACTTACAAAGAAAAATATAAATTCTATTATAAAAATAGAATTTATCTAAAAACATACAGAAAGAAAAACTTCTGGAGAATAATGTAAAACTTTTTAAAATTACAGTACGATATCATTTTAAGTAAAAGATTATTTTACCTTAGCCACTGTCTTAAGTTCAAAGCCGGCAATTCTCTATCCTAAATGGAAGCAATATATTTTTTTATTTCAAATTTAGGATTATTGTTCGTTTATACAATCATAAAAAAAAATTTTACTTACAATTTCGTGGAAGACACAACGTAAGACGTATCCTTGATCCAGCAATACTAACCACTTTCCCGAAGCATATCGTAAATCTGGCTTTATCGATTCCAAAGTGCCTGTAAATTAAAATAATTACACCGGTAATAATATTCTTGAACTAAAATATTATTAAAGGTTAAAGTTGAAACAAATCCAAAGTCAACAATTCAAATTTTGATTTTAATTGATAAAAGTGATTAAAAAAATATACTGTATTTAGAAGCTTACGTACGGTATTCAATTAAAATATTAACACAACATTGGAAAAAAATATTGCTCAACATTGTTTTTCTTAGCAAGAAATTTAATGTAGTTTTAATAAAGTATTATTTCATTGCAAAAATAAAAAAATTGCATACCAAATATTTCAACAATCATTTGCACTTCGTCTCTATAGCGTTTCCATTGTCGAATTGCCGAAATTGATGATGTACAAAAAAACAATGATGTCTCGCCAGGTTTCGTTTCTACCAACGATTTGTTTGTAGAAATTGCCGCAGATTTTGTCTAAACAATAAAAAAAACCGTATTTTAATATATTCATTTTAAATGTAAAATAACAATAAAAAAAAAACCATAGTAAAAGTTGGTTTTCCCTGGTCGGTCTTTAATGTTGAAGATGACTGCTTCGTTTTTGAAAGATTAGTATTAGTAGAGCGATGAGCTTTTCGACTAGGTTTATAGGTTAAAGATGAAAGACTTGGGTTACCATACATTTAAACCGGGATTTTAATAATGAATTCCCCACCTTTCATAGTTGGAAATAGACGGCGTTAATGCAGAACGTTGACGATTGTTGTCAACGTTTATCGAATTGTTATTATTTAAAAACTTAGGATTTACTTTTGAAGGATCCAACTGGTAATTGTCGTAAACTAAAATAATAAAAAAAAGTAATATTATTAAGTTATCAAATATTCTTCAAAATTTCGAAAAAATTTCACTCAAATAAAAATGGCAATTGATTTTAAATGGGATTGAATTCATTAATTAAAAATATCTATTTGATCAATCTGATAATTTTATAAATAATTTAATATTTTTCCTCGCCACAACTTCCTCAGGACATACAAGTGAACCAGCGCCTGCACATACTTCAAAAATGAACGCATCATAGCATGTAAACATTTTCAAACTGGTGAGTCTTGTTTGTGATGATCATTTTGATGCGCGCTGTTATCTTCCAAGCTATTTACATGTTTAAAATGTTAATTTTATTAGTCTGGTTTTTTCCCGAAAAAAAACGATATCAAATAGCGCGCATCTACATGTATAATAAATTGCCAAGCATTTAGAAATGTTGTTATTGGGAGCCTTTCCTTTAGAAATATTAAAAAAAAAAAAAAAAAACTCGAACCTTCCACGCTTACTAATTTACTCAAGCAATTTGCATACGCACATAAATATGTATACAATCATTGTGCAATGTTTATGCACGATTAGATCTTGCTCGCCGTTAGTATGCATAACAATAGCAATAACAGTGCTTGAAAGTTTCATACGGATTCCAAACGCAGACTGGTCGCTCAACATGTTTAAAGCATTACTACAATATGCAAAAATTACAACTTATGTTAATTTTAGGGCAACGACTTTTCAAGGAAAATAACGTCAACACAGGATTTTCCTATGCACACTATAGATACGGTACAATTCAAGCAAAAAAAAACAACAACAAATAATATTTAAATATTATATTCAACAAATAATACAGTTGAAATTTAAATGATTCTTACCTAAATCCATCATTTCATCTGTGACGTCTTCTATTTTATCGTCTAAAAAATCACCTACTGGTTGAATAAATGACTGACGGAATCTCTTGCGTGCATATGCCATTGAAATAAACCAATCTAAACCACATAGAAATATATTATTATACCGGTATATATAAAAAAGTTAGTACCAACATTAATTTTAAGTTTTCATAATTTACTGGACAGAGCCGGATATTCAGTAAACATAATAATTTGAAGGTAAAAATGATGACAGTCATTATGCAACATTACGTTTAGGCCTATCAAAATTGTTCAATAGAACTTATCATTAATCTCTTTAATATTTCTGCATAATTATACCGACAAATAATACTTTTTTTTTAAATTTATAAGAATTTGTAATGAATGTGTTAAAGTTCTTACCAATCAATACGTGAATTATTATTAAATAATTAAAACACCTCGGTGAGCGGAAAAATGGCGCGGGCGATGGAATCAAAACGCTGGATTGATGACGTCATTTCCTATAATGTACCGGTATTATTCAAATTTGTTTCCCAAAGTGACGCGCATGAGAAAATTATTTTTAAGCTTTAACGTAAATAAATTAGTAGAAAATCATTCTACCGCATAAAATTAAATTGCTTTAATTTTTAATATTTTTCAATTAACTAATAATAATTAATAAATTAAATTAACTATACTGTAATTATTTTTTCTAATACGGTCGTTTTTCTCTCTCCCCTTCCTCAAAAACCATTTGATGGATTTTAATGTAAAATACAAATACATGTAAGTTTTTATTTAAAAAACATTAATTATTACTGAGTAAATCAATTTAATTAAAGCAATTTTAGAAATTATTCTATTTAAATTTGTCTATGACCTCTGTACATTTTTAGATTAAACGCTTATAAATGATACGAAACTTTATGCAAGCTAAATAATAGCTATTATTGGTAAAAACTAAAATTCAATAAAGAGAAAACATTGCCTAAGAAATAAAAAAAATTGATTAACAATATATCGACATAAAAAATGTGAGATTTGATTACAGTGCAAAACGGATATGCACACTAATTGAACATTAATGTAGCCTATAGTATTTTAAGTTCACATTACTTTCTAGCAACAAAAAAAAAAGTTGCTTAACAGACCGATCGAACAGCGTGCATTATCAGAGATTGAAAGTCATTTTCGAAACAATTTATTTAAAAAAAAAAAAAACATTTTTTAAGTTGCAAATAGAAGAAGAAAAAAAAAAAAACAATTTAGATAAAAGTGAACGTTTCATGTTTCAAATTTAATGATTGAGTATTATACTGTATGCAGCAGTTGGTTTTATAAATTCAATAAGCGAAAAATTATATTTTAATATTATAGAAGGAAATCTACTGGCAATAATAATTATTATAAAAAATAATACATGATGGTGTAATCTCTGTTATCCACATAAAACATTAAGTTAATAGAATGATAAATGGTAATAATTAATTAATGAAGACTCAAAATTACAGTATATGAATGTAAGTTTATATAATTTTATGACAACCAATATTCATTTTTTTAAAAAAAATAAAATAAATATTACCATAGCATGTATAACCTAATAATAATAACTTTTAAGATGATTTTACTGATATTTTCCATTATATCAAAACTAATTGTTCTGCATTTCATTTAGAAACTTTTTTTTTTTTCAAAAGTACTTTAAAGTAATATATAAATACAATAAAAACCCATAATTTTAAGAATATTAAAGTAAGATAAATTTCATAAATGGAGAAGAATATTATGCTTCCATCGCGAATCAGGTTTTTGTAAAATCAATTCGATCAAGCTTCTTTTGGTTGAAATTACTTGCAGACCTTTATTTTTTTTTTTAAAAAAAAAAGCAAAGACCTTTCCTTCTTTTTTCAACAAAAATCAAATTTTACTGGTAAAACGGCTTTGGGAAGACGTTTGGTTGAAACAGGTTTGCAGAAGATGGATATAGTTACACCAAACCTTTTACGTTTCCTTCAAAATATGAAAGTACTGTAGTTCAATCGGTTAAAACCTGTTTCAAAAAGTCCGATGGAAACAACCAATCTTTAAAAAAGTGTAAAATGTAAAATTTGTCGTTTTGACAGTTTTTGTACATGTATTTCTAACTCCAGCCAATTTATTAACCATAATAATAATTGACCACTGTACAGTATTTGTTTCAACAAAATGTTATAAACGAGCCACCAATGTTTTCATACTCGTAGCATGCGGTTTGTGAAAAGCAATTTTCATTTTATTTGGTCAGCCTGGCAAGACTAGTTTAACACTAATTTGTAGACACAATGTCATATGTACAGCAGAATGTTTACAATACAAAGTAAAAGTTTAAATTGTTCGCGTTTCTGTCTTTCTGTCCTTCGAGTCCATTTATATTGATAAACGTTTGAAACGCATTGCCGGCTTTTGTAAATTAAGAATTTTTCCGAAACTGACTTTCATTATCACATTTGCCACGCAAATTCCCAGAACAATTCTGTATTATATTAAGAAAATTTGGGATTAACAAAGTAACGTCCCTTGTTTTGATCCAGAAACTTTTTATTATCGTACTGCTTTTTGATCATTTTTGTTTAACTTGACTTGTTCAACGTCAAAACTAAAACATACGAAGTTCAAAAAAAAAATTTAAATAAAAAAAACAGCATTCAAAGAATTTGTAATCTTCTAAATTTAAAATTGATTAATTTTAATACTTCTATTAATTTCTTTTAATCGACAATTTCTGGGTTTAAAAATAACTGCGTTCACCTTTCGCGTTTTATTTTTTAAAACTATAAATTTTAATTTTTGATTTTGGCCACGTAAAATTAAAAATTTGATAAAACTTTTAAGTTATGAAACAACAATGCACGAATCAGTAAACCTTTTCAATAAGATAAAAATGGTTTAAAAAGAAGCATCTTTTATAAAAATGTCTGCATAATATAGTTTGTAAAGAAAAATTTAAAAAAAAAAAAAAAAAAGAAAAGGAAAATAACAATAATATTAAAATAAAAAAAAAATAAAAAAAAAACATCTTCAATCTTAAGAGAGTGTGGGCTGTTTCTTTGAGTAAGGTAGCCGTCCAATCAGCCTATTGCCCACACCTCTGGGGACATCCAATAACGATCGCAGAAAAGAGCTCATCTCAATGCGCCAACTTTGAGAATAGGTTAAGGTGGTTGGTTATTGGTTTACAACTTTTTCGACAATCGTAGACGCGAGCGCTGATAAATGTCCGCTCGTAAAAGCTTCGATGGACGTCATTCGAAATAAAAAAGTTACACTGTATAAAAACGGGCTTAGCGGGAGCATCTCGCTTCACTATATACTTGAAATTCGGGTAGGAAGCATTCAGCTTTTACTTCTCCTTTTTATTTTTCAATTTTTATCAAACTTAATTTGTTTTTATTATTCCATATTTTGATTTCTTTTTTGATAATTGTGGCAATTATCTCATTTAATTTTTTTTTACTCATTGTGATTTTTAACGATATTATTTTGTTTTTTAATTTTCGTTCAAGTTCAATTATTATTTTCTCCTCTTTTATCGTTTTAACTTTTAACAAAAGCGATAACTGAATCGGTACTGCCATCGTCTTTCAAAAAAAAAAAAAGGTTGAAAAGTAATTTTGAAGATAAAACCGTTGAATACGCGTGAGTTTGAAGTTCGTTTTTTCCCCCTTATAAATATAATTAAATGAAGGAACAGTTTTTAAAATTAATCTAAAAAAAAAAAAAAAACCTCACCAAAAATTATATTTCGGTGCATCATCACTTTTCAATAATGGCAATGATTGAAATTTCGAAACGTTTCTTATTGAAAATGACATCGGCGTCAATTAAACAATTTCGTATACAATCTACGAATGTGGTATCTACTGTTTCTGGGGTTCCGCGAGTCCCAACAATTCCTCAATGTCCGTACGCTAGACATATTGAAATCCAAGAAACTGCTACTCAACAATTACCTACTCAAATCAACACTGGTAAATCCGTTAAACCCAATGCAGAGCCAGTACCCAGATCGGAAAAAGCTGTTAACCCAACAGATGTTAAAACTGAGAAATCGGTCAAATCTTACAAAGACATTCCCTCTCCCAAGGGTCTACCTATTATTGGAACGACGTGGGACTTGCTCAGCAGCGGATCGTTGTCGCGATTTCATCTCTACTGTCACAAGAGACACCAACAACTGGGGCCAATTTACAAAGAAAAAGTGGGTGTACTAGAAGCGGTTTTTATATCCGACAATACTTTAATTCATAAAGTGTATGCCGAAGAAAGATTTAGCCCCAGACACATGGTACCTGAAGCTTGGACCATTTACAACGAAAACACCGGAAATAAACGAGGCCTATTTTTTATGTAAGTTTTTTTTTTTAAATATATTATATTATACATACTGTATTATTAAAAAAATATATAAATTATTTAACATCGTACATTAGCAAAAAAATAATTTTTTCTCAAAGTAATACAGTACTCATAAAATAATAAAAAAAAATAAATTGCCTGTGTGTAGGCCTACTAATTGCGCCAATTCAAGTACCATTAGTAACCAAAATCTTTGAATACTGTAAATTTCGAAGAAAAAAAGATATTTGAAACTTAAGTTTTAAAAATAAAACTGTAGAAATCCAAAAAAAAAGTGCGTTTTTATACTTCGAGGCATGCATAAAAAAAAGTCTATTGCATGTGTCTAATAATCTAATAAAATTACAATTGCTACTGGTATCTAATTTTCCAAAATGCCTCATTATTCTTAGAAATCAAAATATAAATTGCTGTTTGTGCTATTAAATAAAAATAGCGATTGCACATACTAACTTTTATTAATTTTGATCATTGTTAATATGTAGAAGGAAGAAAAAAAACAATTAATGAGTAACTTTCTAACTTTTTTTTTAGGGAAGGAGATGAATGGCAAAAACACCGTAAAATCTTAAATCAAGTTTTTTTTCGCTCGTTCCAAGCTGAAACAAACGGCGACAAATTTAACGAAATTATAACAGATCTTATGAGCAGATGGGAAACTATTTCCAAAAAAAATAATGGAGAACTTCCGGATCTTGAAAAAGAATTGTACAGGTGGTCAATAGAATGTAAGCATAATGTATTTTTAATTTTTTTCTTTTCTTTTGTGTACCGGTATTTAAAAAGTGATCAAATTTGATAGTTCTAAATAATAATGCGTTAGCCTTTAATCTTTTAACTGAAAGTCTATAGCCCACTCGTTATAAAGTTTATTTTTATAGTACCCTAAATTGTTACTTCCGCATTTTTATAATGGTAACACCGCCAGCAAAGTTGGTGGTCACAGACGAATGAGCCTTGAAATAAATCAACGAGTCAAGGAAACTCTTCAACCTTCCTTTTTAGCACCGTAATCACCAAAGACAGTTAAATAACACTTAAAAAATAATAATACAACGATAAAAATTGCAGACAAAACCTTATCGTAGTTAAATGGGAATAATTATTATCGAACGATACTTCAACCATAATAATAATAATATTAAAAAAAAAATTAAGTCAAATTGTGTAGTTTAAATTTTCCCATGTTTAACGAGAGTTCTCTTTAGCCAAATTTGTCTGTGGAGAAATTATTCGAGCGACACAAACTCTTCTCTACCCGGGAATGATCGATAGATAGCATAACGTCTACCAAATTCTCTACCAAATCCACGCACAACTTTATGTAACATTTTCTTTTTAAGAAAACATACAATAGGTATATCTACAGGCAGTTGGGGGTAACAAAAAAAAAAAAAGGTTTTCCATTCACTTTCCATTTCTTTCAAGGGAAGAGAAGGAAGAGAATAGCTTTTTGAGAATTCCAAAAGGGTGGAAATATATTGAAAGCTTGGGTTGTAAAGTACATCTACCAGACCCGGTATATAATAATGTACAGTGTAGATATTGTAAAGCGGAAATTGAATTTTTTCAACTTTAAAATACTACTGAAAAATAATTTTTCAGAAGTGTATACAAAAACGTTTTATCTGCGCAAAAACAATTTTATTATTATGTATACCGCTACTATTCTAAATTTTATTTCCTTAATTTTATTATTTTTTTTTTTTTAAAAAAAAGGATTAATTTTGTACTGGAATTTCTTGTTTCTAGCACTTGGAGTTATGGTTTTTGGTAAGCGAATTGGATGTTTAAACGATGAGTCCGATCGTATTCAAACTTTTGTATCCTGCACTCAGCAAATTTTTACCGAATCGGCTAGTATGACCCTGATTTCACCAAAGCTAGCATACACTTTGCAATTGCCAGTTTGGAAAAGATTCGAAGGAGCCGTCAATACCGCACTCGAAATCGGTAAATATACACTTTTATTCCTCATTTTCTTTTAATTTGCAAATAATGTACTTCCGATACAATCCCCCCATCTCAACTCCCATCTTCATCCCCCTTTTATTTTGTAAACAACTTAATTCAGTCATTTTACTCTCCATTTTAAAGATTGTCACGGTGAAAGCAGATTAGTAGGTCATTTCCTACTAATTTGTGGTTCAATGGGTCTTGCAAAAAGCCATTGAATTCTTAACGTGGCCATAACCAGTGACACAATCAATTAGTTGCTAGTTTTTTTTTTTTCTATGTTAAACTTTGTCATTAAATTAAATACGTATCTCAAAATTTTAATAGCCAATTTTTGTTTACGATCTCGATTGTTTACTATATTTTTAATTCCAATTAAAAAATTATTTTATCTCTATAAAAACATTTTCTTTATTACAAATGTCACTGTATAAATTTAAAGTATTAATAACTTTTTAATTTAAATTATAGCGAGTAGTCTAGTTAAAGAAACAATGGAAGAAATAAAATTTAAAAAAGAACACAATCAGCCTACGGATGGAATTTTAGCTCAGCTAATGGAACCAGAAAGTGGTATTGACGAAGCTGATTTAGTTCGGATTATAACGGATTTAGTTCTAGCAGCTGCTGATACGGTAAATATATTTTTATTTTATTTTAAAAAAAAAAATAAAAAAAAAAATTGATGAAATTATTACTAAAATGTTTAAAAGCGACATTAATTGGTTTACTTAATCAATTAATTGTCGTTTTTCAACTACACAAAAAATTAAAATTGCCTTTTTCAATAAAAAGAAAAAAAAATTCGTTAATTGAATTTATCTTAAATCGATGTATACTGACATCCGGTGGAACGATATGTAACTGTATACGAGTTTGTTTATTAATTGAAGTGAGTATATCTACACATACAGATAATCAAAGAAAAACAAATATTTAATTTTTATGATAAACCTAATTGACCCAATGACTTATTAAGATAGTAATTTTCGTTGAATTAAACTGTGTGAATTATTTTCGCTAGCGAAATTATTATGTTTGCGCAATTCTTTAATTTCTATCTCTTTTTTTTTTCTTTTTAATTATCTAGACATCTCACGCGGTTCAATGGGCTCTGTATCTCGTAGCTAAACATCCTGAATGGCAAGAAAAAATAGCCGAAGAAATTCGCCAAGTGGTACCAAATGGTCAAATTATTACGCCAAAACATTTAGAAAAATTGAGAACAATTAAAGCTTTAACTAAAGAAACATTAAGGTTAATAAACGCGAGCTAATTTATTTCGCATTTGTCTAATTTTTTTTTTCTTTTACGTTAAAATTCTAATCAGATTATATCCCGTGGCTCCTCTTTTAACTCGAATTTTAACCGAAGATCGTGAAATTGGAGGTTATGAGATTCCAAAAGACGTAAGTTTATATCCCTGCTTACAAGTACATGTATAAAGATAACCATTCTTATTTTGCTTTTTCCCATTTTTATTCAGACTTTAATTTTAATGTCCTTATATACGTCTGGCCGTGACCCAAAATGTTTTAAAGACCAGGAGGTGTTCAACCCCGGTCGATGGATTCGGGACGAATTCAGAAAAAATGGTGTTGTGCCAACACATGGCAGTTTACCATTCGGTATCGGACCAAGAGCGTGTGTTGGTCGTTTAGCGGCTGAACTGCAAATGCATTTACTATTAAGTCGGGTAAATAACAAATTTGAATGTATTAAAAAATATGCGCCCACTTAATAATTATTATTTATTTATTTTTTTGGTTTAGATAATTTCCATTTTTGGTTTAACTGGTATAAACCTTGACAACATCGAAATGATTTTACGAATGATCTCTACACCTTCTGAACGGGTTAGGTTATGTTTAGATAAAAAGTTTTAAAATCATAAAATCACATAGTAAAAAAAAATTATATTATATTGTATTGTAATAATAATTATTATATTATGTTAAAAAAAAATTTTTCTTTTGAAATTGATAGTCAAAATTAATTACAGATGAGTAGCAACAAATGTAAAATTTAAGCAAATATTAATACGTGTTGCTACGACGTATACGTATACTTTTGCTATATATATTTTTGAAAGCAGATCTGCAATTTTTAATAGTCTACCTCTTCAATGTATTTTTTTTTTTTTTAAATATATTTAAAGTTTTGTTTACATTTTAAAGTATAAAGTTGATTTATATAATTTTCTTCACGATATCGTCGCTTTAGTTTGAAACCCTCGAATAAAGTCTTTCTTGAAAAATCAGTGGTTTTATAAGTTTATATTTTGGAACCATGCAATTTGAAATTTTAAAATAGCTGCAAAAATGATTTCTACAGCTTCGATCAAACCTTATTATCTAAAACAAGGTCAAAATTTTTTTTGAAGTTTTTGGAATTATTTGCAGTTATGAAATATTCAAACTAAGGCGTACGTATTAAGCAATTTAAACGCTTGAATAATTTATTTCGCTTAACAGTTTTTATTTTCAATATAATTTCCCATGATCTCTAATAACGATAATTACGTTTCAACAATACAGCGTCACTTTTGACAGTACTGTAGCTTAATAACATGTACATTAGATTAACAATTAACTACCCAGAGAATATTGGTTGATCAATTTTCTAGAAACTCAAAAAAAAAAAAAAAAAAAATTATTTAAAATACGATAGTTTAAAAAAAAAAACTTTGTAAAATAAATGTCTTAATGGAAAAAATATATATTTTTGAAAGTTGTTTCTTGACCTCTCAAATTGTAAAAAAAAAAAAAAAAAAAAGTTAAGGTTACAATGTCATGTCTCAGTAGGGGTTAATCAACTGGTCAACCATTAATGGCTACTGTAAATGAAAATAATTATTGACCATAAACGTTGTACGTAATTATTCGCTTATATTATTATACGTAATTTAAAATTTAGCAATATTTTTATTTTTTTAACCACGTTTGTTAACAGATAATTTTCTTTAATAAAAATGTACTTTTTTTTTTATAAAAAAAAACACTTGTACAGTATTTTTCTTTTACTCAGATTAATTATCGAAATCCGAAAATTTTAAAATATTTAATAAAAATAAAGTTTTATCGAAAAATTAATAATTTATAGAATAAAGGGAAAGTTAGGTGCTTCAATTCCCATAAAAATGAAATTTCCACGAGATAATAAATCATCTTAGCCACCACCCTTTTTTAAATAAGTTTATTTAACATGATTGCGATTTCTACTTTGATTATATGATTATTTCAAATACACTGTACAAGGGGTTTATTCTGCAATATTCTTTAAAAATTATTTATAATTAGCCTAATTTAAAAAAATTAAATTCAAAAACAGCAGTAATTCGAAGCTCCTGTAGTTATTATATTGCAGCGTAAACTTAAAAATTGATTAATATGCTTTTTTTTAAAAAAAAAAAAAAAAAAAAAAATTCAATTTAATAAAATGTTTTCAATTAATAATTATTGTAATCACATAAATTTCTTAAATCTTTTGACAGTTACTGCCGTTGCTTACTGACAAAATGTTATCTTGATTATTATAATTTTGAACAACTATCATGTTTCAAATAAATTTATACAAATAAAAACACTGTCCATTAATAATGGTTTTAATTTCAATACTGAATAACCAAATGTTTAAAATATTATAAACCACATTGCGCTTAAGATCTAGTCTAATCTTTAATTATTCTAATTTCTAAGATTTTAAAATTCACTAAAGTAAATACATTTATTTATTTTTAAAGCAATGCATTTACTGTCTTTGTGAAAATATCGCTTGAGCGAGGAATTTGGAAACTATACTGTACTTTTTTTCTAAATTTCTTTAATTAACGACTTTTCCTTTCCAAAAAAATTGAAATCGTCAATGGCCGTTTACGAATAATTTCAAAGTTCACAAAATTTTCAAATTTCTCAAGTTCATCAGATTTATATTTTATCATTAACAATTTATCACACTTTCTTTACTATTTCACATTTCCCACCAAACTCATTAAATTTTTTCTTCAATAATTTAAAAAAAAAAAAAAAAAATTACTGTTATGAAAAATGATGCCAAATAAATTTTTTTAAATGTTTTTAAGCGATAAAATTTCATCCAGTACTTAAAAACGTTTTTTGAAAACAATTTGCAGTTCAATCGCATTTAATTAAATATTTCATAAACACTTAAGATCATTATAGATCATAAAAACATATAAAAATATATACCGTACTGTAAACAATACAGTACTGTAATTCAAAATTTTGCATTTTAAAAATTCAAAAGGAAAATTCATAAATTTTATTTTATAATTCAGAATCGGACGTCTTATTAATGAAATGGCAGCTATTTTAACCCTAACCCTTAAATTTTTAATCAAATTAAAAATGCAAATCCGTAGTTTTTGGGAGCTTTGACATGCAGTGTACGTCCATGAACAAAACAAATTCATCTCCGTCAGTTAGCAATAATTCACAGTTTAATAGTTAGCATGAATCACAAATAAATATTCCATCTTAGCAGACTCCATTCTCATTAAAACAAAGTAACACCGGCAACACGAACAATAAGTTAACAACCCACTTCCTCTTTTCGTTCGGTACAGTTGTATGATAATTAGAAAACGTTAACCAAAGCTTGAGTCAGTTTTGTTTGTCCAAATCATTGATTATCGAATTTAAAATATTTATCGTTAAAATTACCGTAAGTAAAAAATGCAAATGCAATTATTACTTTTTTTTTGTTTATTAATAATTATTGAAATTCGATTACATCAAAATTGTAGACTATCAAACCAATTGCAAAATAATTATAGTAGAATGTCTTAAAATGTTAATAACGTAGTTGAGACGCGGCGCAACCATTAAAAAAGGATCAGCCCATCTAATAAATTCAGCATCTAATTCTAATGCATCGGAGCTAATGTACGAGTATTACACGTTTTAGAGAGATAAAAAAAGCTTTAAAAAAACAAAATGTTTTCTTACCTTAAGGTCGAACGGCTCTAACGAATGCTTTTTTATCGCAGCTATCCAGCACAAAATATAACTCATTGAAAGGATCCTATAAAAACGCAGAAACATTTAGAAAATATTGAATAAAAGCCGCGGGTTAAATCGAAAAGCACGCTTACCTTCATTTTGCTCACAACACTCAGTAAATCATTAATTTCACATTTGAGACCGTCCAATCGTTTTTTCTTCACTTGTAAACTTGCATTTATATCGAAGATCGCATTGTTTAAAATACTAATTTCGTCATCTCTGAAACTAATGTACAGTTCAATTAATATAGATATAAAGAGGCTATTATACGTGCAACAATAATATTGAAATGGCGGATGGCGCACATAATCTACGGTAATACGAAATAATATGCTCCAATTAAAAACTTGATGGATAAATTTATACATCAATCTTTACCGCGATTCTGTAACATTTATGCCCAATTTAATCCGGGATTCAAAGTAAAAAAGGAGCAACGGGAAATGCAGAGCCTCAATAGGCCAGATGCTTTCGTCCACCCAGAAGTACAGTAATTTAGTTACAATAGCAATCCCCCCCTGGGCTCCATCTATCTACTTGCCAGGCCCAACGCTGCCTTTTTTCATTGTTTATTTGAATTTCCCCCCGTGTGCCTCAGTAGCGGTAACATTAATGCATCCGCTAAGTCAATTTTATTATTTTTATACCATACTTTATTAGCAGCAGGGCTTTATAGTAGGCTATGTAAAAAAAAAAAAAGCTCACCTAATTTGTTCTTCGAGGTTTTGAATCTCAAGGTCTTGAATCTCAAGATCATCTTCATCCAAATTAATGTTCTCATCCGAAGTTTGCAAAGGCGTAATTCGGTCTTCATCACGATCGCTTCCATCTTCATCGTTTTCACATTCTTTCTTGGGCGAAGATTTGGAATCGTCAACGTCTTTCGCTTGTGCTTCTGACGACTGGCCAACACTTTCCTCTTTGGATAAAGACTTGGACTGCTCATCGCCGTCCATTTTTTTATGTGGCAAAGGCGCAGCAGGGTTAATTGGTTCGTCTTTGGACAAAGACTTGGATTGGCTGTCGACTTCGGTTTTTTCCTCGAAAAAGGACGTGGACTGGACAACGGTATCAGTTTGTCCTACCGACTGACCAGCGAGTTCGGAACTAGTCAAGCTGTCGACATTCTCAGCTTTCAATTTGGCTGAAAATGCAAAAAAATAAAATATAAATTGAGCAGACGTAGCTACTAGCTACTAATAATCACGATTCGAGAATCATATACTGTATGTATGTATACATGTAAGTCTTATAAGATTTCAAGAGCATTAAGCAACGAAATTAAATGTTTTACAAATTAGTCTATTAACTCCTTGGTGCAATTATAGACATGGGTTCTTAAATAAAATTAGAATTAATTTAAATACGCTCAGAATAAAGAAAAAAATTAATCACCAGCCTACTGTTCTTTGTTGGCACGCACGCAAATTTTCGACATTTATCGACTGTATCGATAACATCGATTGTGCAATTAAATATTGTATTGCAAATAAAGAATTAAAGATAATACATTTTTATACAAATTTATAAAGCAACGGTATTTAATATTTGTTTAAAAGATAAATACCTACAAACTATTCAGGAGGAAATTAATCAGTTATTCCTTGTAGAATGTTTTAGAACGTTGAAATCGATTATTAAATTCTTTGGCGATATGTATCGATTTAACGCGTGCGTGCCAGCAAAGTGAACAGTACATGTACCAATCTTTCGGAAAATAAAAATTACCTTCGGTTTCTAATGATTGATCGTCCATTATAATTCTTTTACACACTTGCTTCAAATATAAACACGACGCGAAAAATTGAGGCAAAATACGCTTTGAATGAAATCAAGCTGAACGAAATGAAGACTACTGACCGGCACTGGTAAAGAACTCAAACTGTACTGCCACGGTTACACACAAGTCGGTACTCTCGACACCCGTTGAGGAAAATGTTTTTACTAAAACGAGAAATCGGAAATTTGCATATTTAGCAATAATTACTTTGTTTAATTAATAGCGTTTTCCATTCACGCAACTAGTGGAGTGCCAGTGACGTCATGAAACCATTTCAGTTTCTCAAAAAACTAGTGTAGGGGACGCTACGAATGGAGTACACGTGCCACAGCTTGGTGCAGCCTAGAAAAAGCTGTCTGCTAACTCAGCCAAGCAACCGAGTGCAAGTACGAAACTGCCGATTTTTTGAGTGTAGCCTTTTTGCACGGAGTGCCAGTTCCGGAGCACAGTGGAGGTTCATTGGAGCAACAATTCTAGGGCAGTGTAGTTAAATGGAGCGTAGTGTAGTGTGCACTGGCTGCACTAGGCCGCACTGGAGCGGCGCAAGTGCGCGAATGGAAAACGCTATAAGGTTAAAATTTCATCGATTTAAAATTGAACAATAAAATTTAAATATTTCGACTACCGATAAATACTGTATTTTCAACTTGAAAAGCACGGCGTCGGAATTGCACTCTTTCGGGACAAAATTTAATCAAACCGAAATTTCAAGGTCACAACTATAATTATTATTTCCGAAAGTTAAATTGGCGAACCGTGATAAGCCGATAATAAAAATTTTATTTGGTATTTTGAATTATACAAAAACTTCTTAATTATTCCAATTTTAATTTCAAGATTTTACCGATTGATCGATCATCGCAGCATTTTTAAACAATAATTATTTACAGCTAGTAAATCGAGGCCAACTTCAAAATTGGAATTAAATTTTTCATCAATTTTTTAAACTTTTACTTTAAAAAATTAAAAATGCATGAACCGTACCGTAAAACCAAAGTTAAAAGAAGTTTTAAGTTTTTTTTTTTATTCTGAATAATTACTACAATTGGGCTTAATAAATTTTTTAATAAAATGGCAATCGAAAGCATGCATTTTTTTTTTTTTTTTGTTTTCAGAGTTTAAAAAATTTTCGGTATGCTTATCCCAAATGATCAATAAGTGATAATGATCCCAAAAAGTGATCGATTTATACCATAGCCAAAATCTTTTTTTTTTTTTTAATATTTTACCAAAAGCTAGTTCAGAAAATCAATTAAAAATATGTTATATTACTTCAGTACCGATATAACATAATATGGTTTATTAAATTTTATCAATACAGTACTGTAATCAGGCTGTAATAAAAGAGCAGAATTAACGAGTTCTATACAAAATCAGAATTATTATATTTTAACTACACAAATAAATTAATCAGCGTTCAAACTATTCAAAAAGTCAAATATCCGCAATTAAATAATTTTTTTAAGTTAGCAAAAATTTGGGTAATCATTTTTCTTAAAACATCTTAATAATAAGGAAACCTTTGAATCAATTACGTAATTTAAAGACCTAAAAAAAAAAAGAATCTCAAGCTCATAAAACTTAAAAATAAGTTACTTTAAAATACTGTAACTGATTCGTAAACAATTATTATTGAAAATAAATTTTTTTTACCAACGAGTTAATCCACTGCCTACTTATTTCATTCTTCACAACCTTAAAAATAAAATAAATAAAAGATCTAAAAACAATTTACAAAGCCATACAAAAACAATTATTACCAGGAGCGACTTTCGATCCAGGTTGATTTTCGCTTCCCTGATCTTTACAATTGAATCATTAATCGCAATTATTATCGTTAATAAAGTGCAACAAATTCAATATTTGTTTTTAAAAAAAAAAATTACCTGAAACTTCCTCCACTTCTGATTTTTTCTCTTCCTTCAAATCTTTAGAGTTGTCGACAATAACAACACATTCCTTTGTTTCTTCCATCTTTATAACAAGATCCTAAAAATCGAAATTTAATCTACCCAGATCTTACCACAGAGCTTGTTTCAAATCTTTCAGTACCGAGATAATTATACAACTCTGCTCTAAAATGTGTTCTTTGTCGGCCGGAAGCACAGGCGAATAGTCGGTGATTACTTTGTGAGCAATTGCCTCAACCATTTTCAATTCATCGACCATACATTTTTTATCTCTACAAAATTTTATTAAAACACAAAATTACGCATGTTCTCACTTTTTGGTCAATTGGCCAAAATTATTACTGAGTTATCAATGCGAAAATCTCTTTTTCCTCTTCCTGTGGAACACTATCAGTAGGGTTAAGCACTCTCGAAACGTCTTCTGGCAAGCCTAAAATTAAATTTAAATTAAAAAAAAATTCAAAAACAATCGCTGTTGTATTAGAAAATAATAAGCGTACTTAGTTGTCCTTCAGCGGTACCACTTTTAGCACTGTCCATATTTATTTTCAAAGCGCGATCTACCGCAGATATAGAACAGGCCCTACTTCGGTGGACAAACTGCAGCAAATGATCTAGATCTCTACCGGTAGTACAAATATTTCACCGTCTATTAAATTTTCTATTCAAGCAAAAGTGCCTTAGAGGTTTGGAATTTCATAAGCAGGGTAATTAAAATTTGAACCCATTTAATCATTTACATTATTTTGGAATTTGCCCTATTCGTCAATACAGTATTAAAATTCAAAAAGAAGACTAGTTATTCGGTACCGTAATAAATTAACATTTTTTTTAAATAGAAATTAAAATACTGTAATAAAATTAAAATATTTGATTCTTCTTATTAACAATTATATTGTATTTTAGCACATTTGATTTTGTTATACTGACTGCACTGAAATAATATATAAAATGCAGAGCCCATGCAGTATTATAATTAAAACAATACAATATTACCGGTAATACTAGTACTGTATTTTAAAAAATATGTATTATTTAAATGCCGCGCTGTAATGTAATTAAAAAATAATTTAAATTTTATTTAAAATTGTCATCATGCAATTTCAAAAATATTGTTTGCTCAATTCATTAAAGCCCATTTTCACAAAAGAAAATATTGATTTTAAGTTAATAAACGATGACTATAAAATGAAATTTAAACTTTAAATTTAAAACTTAAAAGCTGAAATTGAAACCTAATTTTTAAATTTATCGGATTTCCATCGAGCGATTTTACAAATATTATTAAATTCGTCAAATGCTATAAAACAACTAAAACACTAAATAAAAAAATTCTCTTCTTCAAGATTATAATTTTAATGGTAATAAATTAATATTTAGCCTAATTATGTCAGTAGCTACGAGTACTGTATGCATGTCAACAGATTTTACTGCTGTTAATATACAACTTAAACAATTATTACGAACACAAATTATGTTATTGTCCTTGAAATAAAATAAAAAAATAAACCAAAAAATGAGTCGAAAAATAATAATTACCGGGTATTATTATAAAAAAAACCTAACTTTTTTCATGTTATGCTTGTATAGGCCTACTGCAGTGCACTGCATGATTTGGCACTGTATTTTTATAAAGCATAGCTTAGAAATATAAAACTATAAATTAGCCAATTTAAAACGTTTGACAATATAATTTTGATCTATATGTAGACCTACGATACGTAATAATAATATTGCGGCCATGTCATTATTGTTATGATGATTATTATAATTATAATTAGCAAAAAAAAAGTGCGCTTTGTACCAGATAATTAACCGAATATAACCGATCGGATCAAGAAAAACAAAATAATAATGGGACCGGAAAAAGGAAATAAGCAGACGAACTTTGCAGAAGAGAAAATAAGCAAAATCTGGTAACTAAGCAACGTATTTGGCGGCAATCCCACGTGTTGTGCTTTCTAACCAGTCACTTTTGTCTTCCCTACCTAACGTCGCATTAAAATGGATTTATCAAAAAAAGGTACTGTATAATAATTAACACCGCGTTGATAAATTCGAGAAAAAAAAATGAATATTTAACGGATAAATCTTTCTTCTAGCTGCGGAAAACATGGATATTTATAGCGGTGACTCGACAGAATGTGAAAGCGGTACGTAATAAAAAAACAACTACAGTATTTGAATCATTATAATCTCCCCCCCATTAATAATTATCAATATTAAACGTCGTTTCATTCATATTAGATTGGTTGGATACAACTGAAGAAGAAGTTGGTGAGTTGTCGATATTAAATAATTATTATTATTGTTGATACTTAAAAACAAATCTGTTAACTGCATAATAATTAAATAAAGATAAAATAAGCGAAACGTGGAAAAGAAAGAGGGTGAAACATACCTGCTGGGTCAAAAGTTGGATGCTACGCAAGCAAGAGATTGGAAAATATAACCAACAACTGGCAATTTTGGCTTCGACCGATCCTGACAACTATCAGAAAATAATGAAATTGTCGATTGCCGCGTTTAATGACTTGGACCAAGATGCGGCCACTACTACTGCTAATATAACATGTACTCAAACTCTGACACTACGCGACGGCTCGAGAATAAGGAATCATTGTGCTAGTATAATAAATGACGTATCGAGAACGATGAATAATGCTAATCAACTAACCAGCTCGTTACCAAACATTTCTCAAAGTGCGGGACAAACCAACCCTTTAAGCCAAACACAATCAAGTAAATGTTGCGTTAAAATTATTATGTTCAATTTCAAAGTTCTTACTTCTATTTTTTCTTTCAGATGTTTACGGTTCAGTGTCAGATAGACAAATTAATGGAGAATGCGATTCCCTCTCGCCCAATGCCAACGAAACTTCTTACGTAAAATCACTAAATGGACTTCGCCATCCAAAATTTTCCTCAGCCACAAAATCTTTTTTAAAGATGATAGGCGTCAAATTAGATGCCATGCCTTTAAAACAGCAATTGGAATTAAAGATGAGGCTTCTTCAAATGATAAACATCGAATACACGAATATATAATATTTATTAATGACTAATATCCTGTAAAATATTTGTACTTATTATTGAACTTTGCTTTATAAATTAACTTCGATATTACGATTTCTTAATTTAAAACAAAATGTTTCCAGTTAAATTAAATGACAGAATTGGTTACCTAGTCAGCCGTTATGTGACGTTTATCGATACCGAAAAAAAAAAAGCAAAACAAAACAAAAAAACTTGTAAATAATTGTCCCAACAATTTACTGAACAAAGTCTTTTTACTAAATCAAAAAATTCGGTCGATTTCTTAAGATTATTGTTACAAAGTTTGACGAATCGTGCAAAGTCACGTTGCACCATTCGTTTTGTCTACAGTACTGTATATCGAAATTGCATCTTTGCGATTTACCAATATAGCACAACGACTGAACGATTAGAAAATAAATGCAAAATACCTCTTGATCCTGGAAAATTCAAGTACCATCTAGTAGTTAACCAATAAATATCTGCAATTTATTACCTACAGAACCACGTTTAGGCATAATATTGCCTACTATAATCTTCTACAAAAGTCTCGTGATAAGAATTGTAAATTATAATTATATAAGGACCACACGCTAAATCATTGTGCATATTGCCAAATACAAGATTTGTAACATGAATTGATCGCTATGTAAAAGATGTATAACAGGAAAGAGCTTTTTGAAAAAGTTATTTTTTAACGAAAGAAAAAAAAAAACAATTAATGGATTTGAAAGTGAAGAAATTGTAAAATGAATCGAATTCATTAAAACTTAATAATATTGTTAGAAATTTCAAAACTATTAAATTTTATATGTGACGTCTTAAGAAATCAAATTAAAAACTGCTAATAATTGTTTGGATTCCATCAAAGTTTACGTGCCAATTTTTGATCGTTTTTACTAAATTTTAATTTATTTTTCACTGAATTGCCCTTTTTTTTCCCCTTCTCTTATCTTAAATAATTATAGAAGTGAAGTGGAGTGTAAACTTCAATGTAGTTTTAACAATAATTGCAAGTTAGAAAAATTTTTCATAACACAGGATTCAAAAAAATTATGAAAAATATTCTCAAATTTATCACCAGAGAACTATCAATGATCCGAAACAAAAAAAAAACTGCTCTTTGAAAAAGGACACAAAAGCAAAAATAAAATAAAAACAATAGTCGATAGTTATATATATAATTGTATATGAATGACACACACTTACATACACCAATGAAACGGAAAGAAAAAAGTTTGCGAAGAGACAATGAACATAAAAAGTTTAGATGAGTTTTCGAAAAAATTTACTGGGATCGATGGCGATTGGCCAACTATGATTTGTCGATTTTTAAAATTCGTGTTTTTTTTTTACATGAACGATAGGTAGTTCATTAAAATCTATTATTTACTTTCATGATATTTTTCAACTTCGTTTTTTTTAAAAATAGTGCCGTGTTGTGTCAACAGTTTCACAGACAAAAAATGTTGTACGTGACGAATGTTAACTATTAAATTCGAAAAAAGAGGAGAGAGAAAATAAAATAAAAAATAAAACGATGTGAAAAATCTATGGAGTAAAACCTACTGGTGACAGTATACCTATGAGAAGTATGAAGTACATTATTTGTGTCTTTTTTTTTTTTTTTTTCAGTATTAAATTAAGAAGGCGGCGAATAAATTAGTGGCAGAAGTTATTAACAGTAATTCGAAATTTTTTCGGACTAAAAGTAACGCTTTTAGCCCTCGTCATTTCACGTGAATATAATCGATTGAAATGCTAACGCGACATAAAAGACTGCTCTTAATTTACATTCAAAAAAAATATAACCTCGGTCAAAAAAATCAAAAAAGTTTAAAAATTGACGTCAAAACTAAAAAATGAAACGATATACCGGTAATTAAACAATACGTGTATGTGTGTGTATAATAAGACGTTACAATTCATCGGTCTTATTAACAGAGGGGGGGAGGCGGACATGAAAATACGCAAACAAGAAGGAAGCTCCTGCCACTAATTTATGAAACCACTCCAAAGGGTTAGACACGTTGATGACTTATGAGGTGTATATCTACAAACACCGCACAGCTATTTCTTATGCATCGTCGTCATCATCATCAACATCGTCCCCACCGTCTCCTTCGTCATCGTCGTCCCCTTCGCCTTCACCTGACCAGCAAAAATTCTTTTCAATTAACAAGTTTGTGAAAAATGTACTGTACGGTGTATATGCAATTTTGTAATCTTTTTTTTTTTTTACATTCAAACTTACCAACTTTCAAAATAAATTTAAAAAAATGTCATTACCTGCTTCTTCATCGTAGTCTTCACCTTCTGGGACGTCATCGTCGTCATCATCACCTATAAAAAAAAAAGCGAGAAATATTAGTCGCATTCTAATATAATATAACGTAATCGATTATTATAAACGGTTATTAAATAACCAGCTGGCATCAAATCGTATTATTTATTTAGTACACGTCATACAACTTGCGTTACAACCAAGTGCGCATTATTATTTTATTCTACAAGCTGCATTTTTGATATACAGTAATCATTTATAAGACAAGTAATAATAAAATAAATAAAAAAGTTACATAGAAAGGCCAACTAGTTATTTCTTACATTTCATAATTTTGTATTAAGTTACCTTCCGCTTCATCTCCTTCTCCGTCGTCATCATTCACTTCTTTTTCTTCTCCATTTGCTTTTTCTAGATATAAAACAAAAACGTGATTTTGTTGAAAAACGTTTATGCACACTCCTTATTTATAAAAATTTTTACTGTTACGTTAATTACTTAAAAAAAATCAAAAAATTAAACATTTTTACGCTGTAAAGAAAAACAATCTCAAAAAGATTAGTTAATATATAAGAGTATAAAAAATGGAAATAAAAGAAGAAACTAAATAATCATTGCATAGAAAAAAATATATATATACGATTAAGCGATACAAAATGCAATTAAATATATAATATTATATTTTGTTAAATATTTGCACTGATCGCCTTACCTCCAAGTTCAGTACAAAATGCAAAAATACTTTATACCTGTCAGAACTTACCCCACAAGCCGTAGACAGATACAAGCCCGAGATAATTTTCAAGTCAAATCTAAAATAGGAGGTTTTATGAAAAAACCGCCTAAAATTCGATACTTTTTTTTTTATTTAGATTTAAAATTTGTGTTTTTTTTGTTGTTGTTATAAAAAAAAAAATAATTATATACTACCAAAAAGTATCTCACAAACGTACGATTCGGGACTTGACTTTAGGGCGCCAAAAGTACATTACACAATACTCAAAAATTTATTTTGGTATTGGCGTACTTAGGCAAGGCACAACTTGACAGCTATATGGCCCAAAATTTGGCCCCTTTCGGTTAATGGAAAGAGGCCAGTTATGGGGCCAACGACATTATCCTACCAGAAGATCTTCCCCAACCAATCCGAGAGAGTGTGCTTACCTGTGTGGTCTTTCTGTAAGGGCAAAAAAACACAAATCCGTAAGAAACACGTACAATAAGGATTTGTCGCCTAATGATTAAAAGCGGGCGAAAAATCCCACAAGTTCCAATTCACCGCCAAAATCAAAATATTCAGCAGACCAATCATGTCAAAAATTACTCACCTTTGCCTTTTTACTGTCCTCGCTGTTTACCTGCAACAAACAAACAAACAAAAAAAATTATTAACATTTCACCTGCATTTAATAATAAAAAAAAAAAATAATATAAAAGTTTTGCGTTTTCAGAACAAAATGTGTTTCCATTTACCATCAAGCAGCTGCCATTTCCTATAGGTACAACACGCTACCGGTACAGAATTTTAATTCGTTAAAAAAAAAAAAACTTTTTAAACAAACTTCTTTTTTTAAAAAAAAAAAAAGTTTACAATAAATTCGAAGCCATAACAATAATGGGAAGTAATATACATTTCTAGCTTATCGCTTTGCTTAAATAAACTTTTCCTCTTATCAAATGACCCTCGCCGGCTTATTCATTACCGGATTCGCATTTCAAATCTGGTACCAAAAACAAGTGTGGCGTAACAAAACCGCGCGCATCCATTCCCCTCTCCCTCCCTCACTCACTCCCCGCTACCATGAGTACCAGCCTTCTTTTTAATACACATTTCTCGAAATCGGGCTCGAAAAATGGCGGCTGTTTCTCTCTTCGGCAAGCGAAGAGACGGGAGAGTCCACTCTCCTCAACGAAGGTGAGGTCGTGACTCCGCTCTATTTCCAAAGCTATGGCCTCAGCGCGCGCGTATTTTATCTCGCACTATCATTATGATATACGCCAAGTCGTCTTTCAAATTGTTCATGTACATTACTAACTGAAACGCGAGAGAGAGAAAAAAAGAAAAAAAAAAGACATTGAGCAATGAAGAGGGGGGAAAAAATTGCACCTCGATACTTTTTTCTTTCTCTCATGTACCCACCTTTTTTTCATTCCCATTTCATTACGACTTATTAATTTTTTAATATCAAAATTATATTGAGAGGGCCAACTTTTTCCTTCCTCCCTCCCTTTTATTACAACGAAAAATTTATCGCATAAATATAATCTTTTTTTTTTTTCCTTCATAATTTTATTTGTATTCGTAGCGCGCATTCAAAAATAGAATGTCGTTCACGTAATACAGCGCGCGCGCGCGGCCTACCCTTTATTTAATTACACAAATTACAACAAATTTTAACAAACTTTTTTTTTTTTTCTTCTTTTCCTTCTTCAATAATAATTTATAAACTTGAAAAATGTATTATTAGCAGTTCCGTTTAAACAACTTTTTTTTTAAAAAAAAAAAAAAAAGCTTTATAAAATATAAACTTTTAATATTCGAAAAAGCCGGCATGCTAATTAGCTTTTGTAAACTGAAACCTTCATCAACAAATAAAAAATAATTTAAAATAATGTAAAAAAAAAAAATATTTAAGATTAAAAAAAAAATAAAAACTTATGCAGCAGCACTTTTTTAATTTCGTTGAATTATTAAAAAAAAAAAAAAAAAGACGAAAGAAGAAAACAACTCGCGCGCAAACGCTAACAACGCCTTCGCCGGTAAAGAAGGAAAAAAAAAAAAACTCAACATAAAACTACTCTTAAATAAATAAACTTAAAATATGTAGAGACGGAAATAAATCGTCTTAAATCCTAAAAAAAAAAAAAAATAATACTGTAATAATGATCGAGGAAGGTTAGCATCCTTTATACTATGGTCCAGCATTAATAAGTGTGGGAGCCTTTGCCTTGTCTTTTATCCATTCTCTACCTGCTTTTGTGTATGGCGCGCAACCGGCTACTACGATTCTCTGGCTCGCTAACTTTTACGTTTTTCATTCATAAATCACGAGTCGCCTGACGTTAGGTCATACTAACTACCAATTTCCGTACTTGACACTTCGTACGACCAGCTTTGGTTAATTTGAAAAGCGAACGAGTTCGGGTTTATTAGTAAAAGCTCGGAGTACGAAGTACGGCGGAACGGAGTTGTACATTGACATCCACGTCAGGGCAATATAAGCAACATGGTGCCGCTAGGTAAATGGAAGACGGTGACATAGCACCAGCCGTACGCATTACTCGGCCGCACATTTTTAAATCACAATTTACTTACTTCCGAGGGCCTCTTTTGTCCTTTCACTTCCGATTTAGCATCGCTCGTCGCTTTTTCGTTCGTTTCGCCGACATTTTCAGTCGCGACTTCTGATTTATCTTCTGTGGAACTCATTTTCAGACACGGCAACGATCACACGGCGTTATTCCCCTTTGTTCAGATTTAACGAAAATGGCGCACCACAACGGACAACCTCCTACGACCAGGTGCTCGATTTGACGAAGAATGCGAATATTCTACTAAGCTCAAAAATATATTGATAAATATTATTATGATGGTTTAGACAATTTTTAATAAATTATTAAAACATCAATTACGCTTTTGATATATTTTTAAGAAAAACAATTGTGGTGGGTTCGAGATTACTGAATGACGTAACGCAAAGAGACTTGACGTCACTTGCCAGGAAAAAATATTGAACGAGAGCGCGTTTACATTATTAATTTTTTCCTAGCTCAAGTTGCAATTAATTTTCTCGCTTTAATTAGTTGCACGTTTTCAAGAGTTTATAAATATACACACCGACATTTGTTTTTCATTTTGTTACCAATGCTCATTAACATCGCGCAATATCAAATGTCACTTCATAAAAATTGTTACAATAAAAACGTGACTTTTCTCCTCTAAACATAAATAAAAAAAAATCTATTCTCATTATTATTTACTGCCTTCGAGGCATAGCGGGAAATTTGAAAAAAAAAAAAATTACTAGGAAAAATTTTTTTTGAACTTTAAACAGTGGAATTTACTAACTAGTGCACTTTGGTTAGATCAACATATTAACTTGTATTTTTTTTTCTATTTACAGTGGTGAAACTTAATATTATTTTAACAAAACAACTACTGTACTGACAAAATACATTACAAAATTCCTCAAAAGTTTAAATAATTATTATATTTCAGCAGTTTTTAAACTTTGAGCAACAAAAATATCAAACTCATTTTATAAAAAGTATGTCAAGTACATGAAATTTAGAAACATTTACAAAATTTAACTTTGTACTATTTTCAGAACTTTTAATAAGTTTTCATTGAAAATTATTTTTTTTTTATTTATAAAAAATTTTAAAAAAAAATTATTTCTCACCATGGCAGATTAAATTACCATTATATAACAGGGAAACATTCCATGTAAAATTCTGGGCACTCGATGTCGAACTTTTCACCTAAAAATATTTAGAACACGTGTAAACAAATAAATTCAAATTTAGTTATCAAAATAACCAAAAAAATTAAAACTCCAATAAAATAGTTATTTTTTACCGTTAGACAAGTTTCTCATTTTAAAATGACCCGTCATCCTCCCTGTCGTAGTTGTAAAATTGGTTAAACTACTCCAAGAATATTTGCTACCCGGTTTTAAAATAGGGTATTCACCTAAAAAATGTAAAAAAAAAACATCGGAAAAATAAAATTAATATCAAATTGCAAATTTTTTGCGCATTTTAAAGTTCGTTTCCAGGACCTACAACCCCGCGTCCATCGACTGTCTCTTGCACACCATCTGCATTAGTAATTACCCAATGTCTAGTTTCTAGTTTACAAGTATCGGTTTTCTTAGCATCCTCGTCCATTTTTAAACTATTATCATCAAAAAATGTTATTTCAAATAAATATAAATCAATCAACGTTAATGCAACTTACTTGATTTTATAGGAGAATACGTAATGTTTTCTGGAGATTACACTCACTTCTGGTAAAAACACTGAAGAAGCTGTCACTTCAATCGAACCAGTTCTTGCTATACAATTAGGAGCTTTGTAAAATCTTTTATTTAAAAGAAGGAAAAAAAAACTTTAAATCACAAAAATAAATAGTTAAACAAAATATAATAAAAACCGGTAAATGCATTCGTTGGTAACAGAGAAACAACCACTCGTCAGCGAATTAACATAACCAGTAAACCACTCCGTAACATTTTTACCTACAATGAAATTATTAATATTAATTATTGTAAGGAGTAAATCATTAACTATATTATTTTGCTAAGCCTACCAGATATAAAAACATTTAGTTGAGGTCCAGAATCAAAAATACCATCGATTAAGTTTGTGAAATTGGTGCTACAAATACTATCTTTGGATACTTTTTGAAAATTCTTCAAAGGAATGAATTCGACAAAGTTGGAAATTCTGCACCATACCAATGGCAAGCATCCACGCAAAACCATCGTATCCTGGAAAATATTTTATAAATGTAATTCACAATAGTAGAAATAAATTGCCGGTACCTTCAGAATTTTTAAAAGATAATTGAAATCAATAAAAATCATAGATCTACGTTGACTATAAAACTCTACTCTCCCGAGAATTCTAAATATATTTAAAATAAAAATAAATCTACGGAATAAAATATAACAAAAACCAACTTTCAAACACTTACTCGGATCCATAAATTCCGCTTCTACTTTTTCCGTTGTATATTCGATATAAACAACGATAATCGTTGGGTAAAGCGCAATTCAACTGCGATTCCAATTCATTTAATTGATCCTCCGTTACGCCGCCTTGAAATTTTAATCAGAGAATAAATTCAAGTAAAAACCAAAGAAAAAATTATTCAGTTTAATTCTTACCTTGTAACGTATCTTTCAGAGTTGGGCAATTAACGTCGAGAAATTTCAGTAAATCTTCCCAAGCTTTCTTTAAAAACCGATAACAAGATATATAACGGCCTAAATCTTGGTACCGTTCAATAAACTGCTGTCTCCAACTTTCACTTGTACATCTAATAACATTCTTAGAAATAAAAATCGGCGTTTACTTGTACCGGTACGGTATTTGTACGTTCGCATCGTTTCAAGAAAATATTTTTGTTTCAGAAAAAGAATTGTGAAAATCTTTTTGAAATATTTCTAGCGGGTGGTATAATATTTTTCATATTACACGAGCAGTGTAATAATTATTGTTACGGTACTGTATTAGCTCGATTATAAAGCAAGATTTATTCCCTCCCAAAAATAAAAACATGTATGGTACGCTTTATAATTTAGCAAATCGTATAATATTTTAATCAAATTATATTTACATAGTCTCCAGCCAATAATGTTTGCAAAACCGTTTCCAAAGCAATGATTCCTTAGAAATCTCGTTTAATTGACGATTTACACTGCTGCAACTAAACATGAAAACAAAAATTAGAAAACCATGGTTTTCACAATTCGAGCAAGTAATTAAATCAATTGATTATTTCAAATTAAAATAATTTTCAAAGTACATGTACACGTAGACCGAATATCCGTCTTACGATTTATAATTAAATTTTAAAGAACGTTGCTTCAATTTTTCTGAACGTGCATGTAAAAATTAAAAATTGATTTTGAAACAGTTTGGAGAAAAAATACGGCATGCAATCTGAAGAAAAACTCAAAATTGAATGTAAACAAAAGAGCATGCTGCAAGCCGTCATATTGCAGCAAAATGTTAATAAACATTAATTTTATCCTGCAAACTTGGATAAACTTAACATTTTTTTTTTTCAAATGAGTGTTAACTAGATTATGAATAGCAAAGATTCAGCACTGCGGTAATCATACGTTACTAAAAAGCGCACGAATAGCTTTAAAGAAAATTATTTGTCTCGAGATGTAAAATGTTAAAGGTGTACCTTATGACATCTTTATAATCCAAATGCATCAAAATTTGAAGCCAAGTTTCGAATGGTAGAACTCGTAAAGGCCAAGCCTCAGCCATTTTATATTAATTTAACAAAATCAAACTTACTAAAGCACTACTTTTTCTACGATCAATGCATATACAAAAAAACAAACACGAATAAAAACGTCAACAAATTTTCAGACTAGCCCTGTACTCCCAAAGGAACCTTGAATTAGCGCTCCTGGTACGTAGTCAAAATGGCGTTCTGTTCACCGGAAGTGGAAAAAGAGTTAACGCAAACAGCTGATCATCTTTTGCCTCTTTTTTTAAAAAAAACAACCCAATTTTCAAGAAATCAAATGGAAAACTTTCTACTAGTTTTAAAATATCATAGGGCATGGACAGCGACGGCATAATAATAATATAAAATTAATAAATACAATAAAGATACGCTGAGCCTCTGGGCCAGCTACCGTAAAAGGAAGGTCACCATAGGACACTCGGTGCTTTGGTTGCCTAGCAACTACAAATTAATGTATATGTCATGTGATGAAAAGGCCATGTGGGGCTCATGTTCGTCGAATCTTTTAACGCTGTAATTTTATTTTGTGATAGATTATAAATTTTCTTAAAACTGTATGATAATTTAACGAGTACCTTGCTGATAGACGAATTTGTGAACGCTGATTATATTTGAACGCGCAACTTAACTTGACTCCTTGGTGCAAATAACTGATCGGAAAGGTTCGAATTGAATTAAAATTTTTTCGATTATTGGTTTACAAAAATACACTCTTCTCACTATTGGAAATTTTTAGATGGGAAGAAAAGTAAAAATTGCAGCAACTTGCTTAAATCAGTGGTCACTTGACTTTTTGGGAAATTATAACCGGATTATTGAAAGTATATCGTACAAATATAATTATGATTCTAATTTTATGCATTAAATTATTAATGTAAAAACATGTCACTTTTAAGGCATTAAACAGGCGAAACAGCAAGGAGCAAGGTATAGAACTGGACCTGAATTAGAAGTTTGGTATGAAAGATCATTATTGTTGACCATTAATAATTATGTGTGAATAAATGTGTGATTTTTATGTAATTTTGCTAGTGGTTACAATTGTGAGGATCATTTTTTTGAAAATGATACTGTATTTCATTGCTGGGAAGTATTAGCTAAATTGATAGCAAATCCAGTATGTCAAGATATTCTAATCGACGTGGGAATGTAAGAACGACATTAATATATGCCACATAGCGATCGACAATCGAAAATACATACTTATTTATTTATTTATTTTTAATAATCGTGTAGGGTGGTAATGCATAAAAATGTTGTATACAACTGCAGAGTAGCTTTTTTAAATCAGTAAGTTTAAAATACATATATTGATTTAAAGAACGAATAAACTGATATATTACCTATTTTTTTTAGAAAAGTTCTACTGATACGACCAAAACAGCGGCTCTGTGATGAAGGAAATTATCGAGAAACGAGATGGTTTACAGCATGGCGAAAACCTTATTTCACTGAAGATCATTATTTGCCGAGAATTATTTCTGATGTTACATCTGGACAGGCAAACTATTTGTCTATCAGAACTATAAAAAAATTTTACATAATTATTACATAAAATTTTTTAGCGTATTGTACCAATTGGAGACGCTGTAATAGCGACACGGGAGACATGTATCGGCTTCGAAATTTGTGAAGAGTTATGGGTTCCAGAAAGGTACGGGATCTTCAACTACTTTAATCGTTTATTGCAAAAAAATAAGTTTTTTTTATGTTAGTACTCATATTCGCATGGGGTATGACGGGGTGGAAATAATTGCAAATGGAAGTGGAAGCCACGCGGAGCTTAGAAAATTAAACATAACATGTGATTTAATAAAATCAGCAACCTTTAAGGTGTAATTTAAGTATTTTTATACTTGTCCTAATTATTCAATTTTAAAAACTTTTACTTCTTTTTGTAGAGCGGTGGAGTCTACATGTTTTCTAATTTGCGTGGATGTGATGGAGAGCGAGTTTATTATAGTGGCTGTTCATCAATTGCTTTAAACGGAGAATTGATTGCTTCAAGCAACTTTTTTAGCTTGGAGGATGTTGTAATAATTACATTACAATTAAAAATGATCCGGTTTACAATGAATAAAAATAATTGTGTTTAAAATAGGAAGTCGTAACTGCAGTCGTCGATTTAGAAGATATTCGCGCGTATAGAAATAACATTAGGAGCAGAAATAATATGGCATGTTACATAATTATATTTAATTTAAAAAATAGGATACCTGTCTTGATCATTAAAATTTATTTAATAGGCTTCTGGCACACCAAGCATCACTAGAATTACCGTCGATTTTTCTTTATCACCGGAACAAGAAATAACGTTATTTGATTCTCAAGCGATCACTGTAAGCTTTCCAACACCTGAAGAAGAAATTAGGTTATTAATGCCGATGAAATAAAATTGTAAAATTTTTATTATATTAATAAATTCTCAATTTAGTTTAGGACCTGCTTGTTGGTTGTGGGATTATTTGAGACGAAGCAAAATGAATGGGTTTTTTCTCCCATTAAGTGGAGGGGTAGACTCTTCCAGTACAGCTTGCATTGTTTCGTGTATGTGTCATTTGGTGACGGATGCTGTAAACCGAGGAAGTACGTTTTGAAAATTACTACTGCATATTATTTGATTTTAATTCTAATGCTTTTACAGATTTGCAAGTTCTTGCTGACGTACAAAATATCGTTGGAGATCCTAAATACATTCCTAACGATGCCCATGAACTTTCCAGTAGAATTTTTTTTACCTGCTATATGGCTTCAGAAAATTCATCTGAAATGACAAAAAACAACGCTGAAAATTTAGCCAAAGAAATCGGCAGGTAAAATTTTTTAAAATTTTATTTTTTGGAAATACCGTAATTAAACTCTAAAATTATTTTCAGTTATCACTTAAATATTAGTATTGATGTAGCCGTAAGTGCAATTTTGGGAATATTTACAACTGTTTGCCACATTCTTCCCCGATTTCGAGCGCGGGGTGGAACGTCGAGAGAAAGCCTGGCTTTGCAAAACATTCAAGTTTGATTTCGATTTGCAATTAAAATTCTAATAAAAAATTTATTTTATAAATAAATAGGCTCGATTAAGGATGGTTTTGGCTTATATGTTTGCCCAATTACTGCTTTGGATTAATGGAAGACCGGGAGGATTACTTGTACTTGGTTCGGCAAACGTTGACGAAAGGTGATAGTGATTGTACATTTTAAATAATTATAAATTAATATTATTATAATAAGTGCTGTTATTGTAGTCTAAGAGGATATTTTACTAAATACGATTGCTCCAGCGCAGATGTAAATCCCATTGGAGGAATTAGTAAATCTGATCTTAGACGGTTTCTAAACTACATGAAAATCAATTATAATTACAATTCAATTGCCAAGTAAGCATTTTTAAGGGAGAAAAAAACTTATTATTTCCCTGCCAATATTAAATAATATCTGCTATCGTTATAGTATTTTAAAAGCTGTCCCAACTGCCGAACTAGAACCGCTGACTGATGGGCAAATAACCCAAACGGATGAAGTATAAACGTTATTATAATTTCGGTATTATTAAATTGCTCATTTTGTATTGCATTATAAAAAGGATGATATGGGAATGACGTACGATGAATTGAGCATTTATGGACGTTTGAGAAAACAATATAATTGTGGACCGTATTCCATGTTTTGTAAACTTGTGTCTCTATGGAATGACAAATACACTCCCGAACAGGTGAAATAGCTTTTGCAATTTGTTTAATAAACTACTGTATTTCTAAAATAATTTATTTAACATTAGGTTGCAAAGAAAGTTAAGCATTTTTTTGTTTGTTATGGAATGAATCGTCACAAAATGACCACGCTGACTCCTTCTTATTATGCTGAACGATATAGTCCAGATGACAATCGATTCGATTTACGGCCTTTCATTTACAATAGCAACTGGGACTTTCAATTTAATGCTATTGATCAACGGGTATTTATAACCGATTTACTAATCATTATTCTCACATTAAACTAAAAAAATGTTTTTTGATTGGTTAGGTTGCAGATTTAAATAATCGAACTAATAACTGATTTAAAAACTTAAAACTTCCTTGCATTTAAAAATGGAAAAAAAAAAAAAAGAATGTGTTGCCTTACAATTGCATTTACATACCGCGAGTAGACTTGACTATTTTCCAAATATTTCGTGAACAACTACTGTACATGTAATTGTATTTCATATGTATTAAAGATTGTAAATCGACTTACTTTGGGTTTAGATGCGTCCAAGCGTCTTCTATTAAATTTTCTCTATTATGAAACAGGATATAGCCAACTAATAAAATGAAACAACATTATTTTAAAACTATCACATCCGGTTTTGATTTTGAAAAACCAAAAAAAAAAAAAAACTACCAGTGACTAGTTCAAAATGCAAAAACAATAAAATCATAGCAGGTGATAAAATCACATGAGCTAATTATCTTTGCGAATGTACAAAGATCCAATGATGATTAGACATAGGAAAATCCAGCTTCAATACCATGGACATGCATTAGTTCAAGAAGCTAACTATAAATTAAAGTGCACAAAATTAGAATGCAAATGGTCCTAAAATAAAATAAAAAATAAAATTAAAACATAAAATCAAAAAAAAAAAAATATAAATATAATTATACCGTATATATTCTTTAAAAAAAAAACATGTACAATAATTAGAAAGTTGAAAAAGACAATTGGAAAGAGAAATTGATGACAGGACTTTTCAATTGACTATACGAGGATTCCATTAGCTAGGATCAAAAAATCTACTCCGGCAATATTCCTGGAATATCTACAAGAAAATTTAATAATCGTAGGATTAAATTAACAATAAGTTTATTACACAATATGATAAAAATTAAAAAAATAATCCACACATAATTATTATATTCCAACAAAATATAGAACATTATACCGTATAACCATGTTATAAGGTTTTAACATCCTAGAATTGAATTTAACTAAAATTTGTAAACGACTGACAAGTTTGTAAAATAAACGATAATATTATTGAGGAGTTTTTTTTTTTTGTAATACAGTATACACTGATTCCTTAACACAAATAATTAAAACAATGCAAAAATTTGAAGTTTGTAATTTTCTAAGCTGAATATATTGAATAAAATAATCATAAAAAAAAAATGAATAGAACATACTGTAGTTATCACCGTTTACAAAATTATAGTTATTACTACATATACACGTGTTTGAATTAGATGTACAGAAATGTATGTAACAAAGTTCATAATCGGAATAGTGGTCCCTACAAACCGTAATGTATCTTGTAATTTAGGCTTCATGATGACAGTTATCGGCATCAAAATCGATAGACGTACAATTGACTAACATAATCGCTATTTTTAATTGTGTAGATTTTCGCAAAAAGATCCAAGTTATCCGAATATCAATTTATTAATTAGAAACACGAATATTGCAACGAAATACCATTAAATATTAATACTGATTTAGCTAGAGTTGTGATTAAGTTTGTCACACACGTACGTTTATCTACTGTAATGAATAATTAAGATTTCATAATCATTATTTTATTAGTACACACAAATCAATACTGAATATTGATAAATTTTTTTTTTTTTTTTTTTGACAATCACAGGCACTAATATTTTGACCATCACTAAAATATGTGATCTACAACTAAAACTTTGTGCAGATAAAATTTTAATTGTTGAATAACCATTGATTTATATAGTGTTAATTTTTTTGGTTCTTCTTTCTTTCTAATTAAAGAACAGTATAGTTATTTTCAGCAACACATCGGAGAATTAGAAAGATTAGGAGGATTACAATAAATGTGAACCACCAAATTACAATTATGGATTTAAATAACATTGAAGCCTGTACCAAATAAGTGTGATTAAGTACAGATCGCATGATACTTCGAAATTTACAATTACACTCTCAGTAATAATTAATAAAAACTAATGTTCATTCAACATGACGATATTTATTTATAATAGAATATATTATTATTTTTTTTTTCAATTATTAATCCTTCAAGCAAGCGTAACAAAAAATATTTTGCTGCTTGGTTGAAATTATAAAGAAATGTTTATATTAATTTTAGAATAGATTAGCCTATACTTGATTTCAAATAAACTATAACGTCATTTTTAAAAAGGAACCAACCTGTTTTAAATCAGTTATTACAAGCAAACTTTGATAAAATATTGGGGAAGAAATTAACAAATTAATGGTTGGTGTCAATTTTTAAGAAAGGATAATGTGATTATGTACAAAAACGATTATCTTAACACGTTTTCTATAAATTCATCGAAGATATGGCAAGTTATTATTATTATTAAATCTTTTTCTCTTTTCATATATAATTGTATAAAACAACTTTTTAGATATTAATATATCGACTTTTGGTAAAACTATTGCTTTCAAAAAACATTAACCCTATTGCTCATTCATTAAAGTTTGTAAACCCATTTATAATAATAATTTTAATTTTTCTAGTATCAGTAACACTTCAATACCGGTACCTCAAATTAAATATACCGTCAAATCTGTTTAAAAAAAATTAATTAATAAATTTAATTCTAAAATAATATTAAATTGGCATTTTTAGCAATGCTAATGAAATGAGTATACAAGTACAGTATACTATAGTTTAAATTGATGATAGTAAAATAAATAATTGTTAAACATAAAAAAATCTATTCTGTTAAAATAATTAATTCAATGATAAGTGTTACTAGTAATAATTTTAATATAAATTTACAAAACATCAAATGAATGTAAATCAGTATCACAATTATTACTAGAACAATTCTAAGGTGCTTGTGAACCATTATATTTTACTAAAACTTTACACTATATTTGCTTAGATCCCTGGATGTTTTAAAATAAAGGCTTGCAAAAGTTTGGAAAGTTAAGTAATTTTTCAGTTAAGGTACGTCCATTCGATGTGTCATGACAAAATGAGGCAATAAGGAATTGAATCTGACGCCTTTAAATTCACAGAAAAAAAAAAATAAATAGCTACAACGAAAAAGCCCAGTAAAGCACAAATTAATAAATTACGCAATTTTTGCCCCATTATTATTTTCATTTTTTTTTTTATAAACAAACAAAGAATATATCGCAACAAGAACAATAAATACAATGAGATTAATTGTAATTGGACGGACCAACTGCCTCTTACCAGATGTCTTAAAAATGGAAAAATGGTAGAGGCATTCGCAAAAATTAATATCATAATGCTTTCAATACGATAGAAAAAATTAATTAATAAAAGCTAAAATTAAAAAGGGGAAAAAATGTCTACAGCAAAATAATAATATTTCTAATAAAATTGCAAATTAAAAATTAAAATAAATTATAGTGCATTGTTGAGAAAAAAGTTTAAAAAATAGAAGCTAATTTATAAAAGTATTCCGCAATTAAATACCGGTAATAGTATTTTACATTTTATTATTATGTAATTTGAGTTTGTTTAAAGTTTATTTAGTTATTTAAAAAAAAGTATTGTTACTACCGGTAGTAATTAAGGCTAAATTAACCTTAATATGGTAATTATTTGTAAAAAAAAAAGTTGTTGAACAAAATTTATAATTTATCTATTTCCTATAGAGTTTAAGTAAATTAATTATTGCGGAATAATTTATAAATAGAAATAAGCAAATAAAAAGAGTGCTCACAAAAAAATAATAATAGTAGGCCTAAAACGTGGAAGCAGTTGGAATATTTTGGGCCTAACCATATTTCAGGTTATATGGCAACCATTAAATTAAAAGAGATTTGGTCCTCTTCACCACAATGCAGATCGAGTACTAACGCCCCAATCAAGCTTTGAACAATGTCTATACCTACGAAACCCGATAAACGAGCATCTTATCAGCACGCTAACACAGCAACTACAACAAGATTACGACACACACAACATCAAGTGCAAACTACTGAAATCAAAAACTACGTACGGAGTAAATTATTATTATTATTCAAACTACAAACAATAATAATTTATATGTGTCCACCATTATAATTTAAATTTGTTTTGCATTTTTTGTTAATTCAGTAGTTTTGATAAAACGTTATAATTAACTGAAGAGTTAAAATAAAATAGGCTGTAAACGCCACAACAAAAAAAAATTCTTGGAAAAATGTATTTAAGTTATACAGTATTTGATTAAACTTATTAGAACTCAGTCAAACAACATTTATACCATCTTTATAAATAAAATATAAAAAAATTATTCAGACAACCCCAAACTTTTTTAACCTAGAGATTCATCATCCCTGTCATTTTGCTAAATAATGACGCTTTCATTTTTTTGGCGGCTATAGGCCTTGGCACATGCAGCCTTTTACCAAATACGAGCAGCATTAATTTTACAGCTTTATTTATTTCTACTCTTTAATTTAATACAAGAAATACAACATTATAGTAGAGTCGCGGTAATCCGAGCTAGTTTTTTTCCCAGTTTTTGAGTCATCCAAATGAGTTTTAACAATTTTACATGCAAATAATAAGCCGATCGTGTTGGCAATAACCACTAAAATAATAATAACCAAAAAGAAATTCCTTTCATAAACCAAAAAAATTGGATTACATGTACTGTAGCTGTATTTAAAAAACACAGTTTCTATGCACATAATTATGAAATTTTTTTAGTTATAATTATATATATTGCTGTCTTTATAAAACTTGATATTTCAATAATCTCCAGTACCCGTCCTATCCAATTCGGTAAATCGAGGCTCTACTATAAATATATTTCAGTATTAATTGCATCACTATTAAAATTTTTTTTTTTTTAAAAAAAGTTTAACAAATGCAGTACCTAAATTTAACCAATTTCAAAATCGATTTCTACTGCTGTACAGTAGTATATTTTTGCATATATGTAATTGATCAAATATTTTAAAACGGATTTTCAATAAAAATTTAGTTAAGTTCTGTGCGTGAAAGATTATGAATAGGAAAACTACAATTTATATTATAGAGTTAGAAGAAACATCAAACGTTTATCAGAGTGGACGGATGGATTTGGAAAAATACAGCGCGCGACGTGGTTAACATTGCTTTTTTTTTTTGTTCATTAATTTAAATTATACACTTTGTATATAATTTATTTTAATTAAATAAATAATAACCTAAGTAGGTTAAATATAATTCAATAATAATAAGAATGAGAGTACAGGCGTTTCTAATTGGTAGTAGAATAATTATTTTGCAATTTGTTTTGATTGCAATCCTTTAATCACATTAAATCTGACAGCATTTGAGATTCACCAAGGACAACGATAAAAATTCCAGAAAACACTTAAAGCTCAATTAAATGGCTACTGAATTGATAAATGCATTAAGCATGAATTTACAAACATGCACAAGCAATGAGTTATGGAAGCGCTGCGATTTTTTAAATTTGTATTGACATCAACATCTCGATGGTCGACAGGCCAATCTATAGAAACACTCAAAGCATCGCTGCGCAGGTTCATAGCAGAAAAGAATCAAAAAGACTTGTGCACCATGCGCCATTTCAATGTTGAAAATTATCAAAAATAATTTTAAAAGTTTGTTTTTATCCCTTTGATATTTCAAAACTCCTTTTCAATTTCAAATTTCTACAAATTTCTTTTTTTTTTAAAAAATTTATTTTAGTTAATTAATGTCAAAACCTTATTTAGTGTAATCGATAAAAATCGTGAATCTAATTATTATTCAATCACGAGTAAATATCTCGTAATTATCATTGCAAATTAGAGCTAAAATTGAAAATGTAGCATGGTTTCCAATTTTTTAAAATTATTTTCGAAGCGCTTAAATACTTTACCAACTAAATTTTAATATAATTCTAAAATTTAAATAATGAAGTTATAATCAAACCAATTAAAATGTATTAGTAGCAAATTAAACCCATGCAACTATTAACAGTACAATCAATTAAAAACCGGAAAAAATAAAAAACTAATAACGAACACACATGCATTATTATTATGATACATGTATCACATTAAAGCTTGGCTGATATCAACAGTTATCCAACACTGTGGTCTGCATACCATTTATTATTTAATTAATAGCAAAAATTGTTTCATTTTTTTTGTATTCTGAATTTGCGTTTAGGTTTATAAAAACATCTTATATTTTTCTGGCTAGATGGTTTAGCACTTAAGCGCATAGCAATAATGGCCGGTACCCAAAAAATAAAATTTACTTTTTAAATTAAATTAATATACCCCCCCCCCCCTTCTCCAAAAAAATTACTTTCCCATTAATTTTTTTCATGTCAAAATTAATTTTTAAATTTAACAATTAAAATTTTACATGAAAAACAGAATTAAACAATTCTTCCAATTATATCTTTACCATAATATCATATATAAAATTTTGTTTTAGTAGATAATTCATTAATAAAACCGTTAGTCATCTTTTTGCACCTCATAATTATTTATGATATGCATCGATTGACATTTATACACCAGTACAGATAATAGGGCAAAAAAGAAAAACATAAAATTTCTCCAAATTTAATGTTAACCCAAACATTAAATATTTATTTACGAAAATAAAAATACCTTAAGAATTGATCTATGAACTCAAAAGCGTCACTCATTTCCGCAAACCTCATTCGATTGCCACTAACACAAAGATTATTCATACTAATTTAATCTCCGATCTAATTCTTAAAAAAAAATAATTTAAACCAACCAAATACCGGTATTAAATTAAAATTCCCGTTAATAATTGTTGTGAATAATGAGCAATATGATTAGGCAGAATGCAATGATTACTAATTAAAATGGTTTTGAAATGTTTTAAGACATATAAGCTTAATGGCCATGATCGAGTCTAATGTACAGTAACAGTCAGTTCAAATAATTAATTACATATACTGTACTAAAGATTTACATTAGTTACTATAAAGACAATAACAGTACTGTGTTTATCTTTTAAAATTTAAACGTTAGTTGGTCCACGTATTCAAATTGGTCGTAAGAATAATAATTCAATACAAATCGTAATTTTATCACTAACGATTAAAAATGCCTCAAGTTGTTATCAATTTCCTAAAACTACATTTCAATTAAAATCAATTTACTATCAACCTCAATTTCATGCTATTAATTAAGTCGTATAAATAATTTTAGTTAATTAAACCATCACAAGATGACAATTAGTTAAAAGTCAACCTTTTTTCGTTTTATTTTTTTGTAAAAAAAAAAATGTTCTTCGAAATTAAAAAATAATTTTGGCACGTAACGATTTGGAATTTGACAACTATGTAGAGAACTATAATATTATCTGCGTAGCCATGAGATATAAAAAGTTAATAATAGTTATCATGATACAGCACTGAATATTGAAACTTGTGAAATGATAACATATATTTCCTACATAATTACAGCACGTTACATGTACATATTGTATTTGAATTAATGAAAGGCAGCAACCTTGCACGACTTTACGTTAACAAATTGTCGTCAGAAAAGCCGGCGACAACCAATTATAGGCTTAAAGTGAGACCATGGTGGCCAAACATTCAATATAAGTCTACTTATAATATAGATGTGATATAGGTGTGATAATTATAATATTATCGATGTATTCATAATAGTTGTCCGCCTATTTGTGTATACTAGAATCTAATTCGATGATAAAAATGTATTGCATTGAAACTTTGATCACTCGCGCAATTGTAACTCAAACTGAGCAAACGTGTGTATTTTAAAGTTTGAACACGTTTGAACAAACAAAATGCCTACACATCTATTATAACAATCTTTAAAATTTCTTAATCATATAACTCACACTATACATTATATCACTTACAACAAAGACAATATTATCATATGACGCGTTATTTCCTTTAGAAGTGTGTTTTTCGTCGGTGTTAGTTAATAGGAAAACCTATTCAAATTAAAAATTGGCTCAATAAAAGGATACTATAATGAAAATACCTTCTAAAAATCTCAGTAAGTCCTATCGTATGCCGGTTCGTGCGTGTATTGATCCTGAGCTGGCTGTTGAACGAACTCCGGCTTAGTTTCAAAAGGAGGAAACGTCGATGACTGATCTTGAGGTGGCAATTGCGACAGAGAGGTGTCTTGGATTGCTCCGTAAGATGGCGGCTTCCCATTTTGAACACAGCTTTCACTCGGGTTGGTATCTTCTTGGAACGCTTTGTCTAAAGGATTCCAAGACGGCGTTTCTTCCGACGGCGGATCCGCCCACGCCTGCTTTTCTCCAGAAGCAAACAAGCCATAAAATATAACGCCGGCAAAATGTATTAGACTAGCGATTACGAATACTCTTTCCCATTCATCGGCACTCTTAAATTAAAAAATTTCAATTTAGTACATTCATTATTTAAATGGTAGCCTATATTGACTAAGTCTTTGACCGCACGTATTTACCGAACGGAATGACGACACATTCAATTTGCATGCTGGGCTCAAACAATAATTATACAGTAGCCCATTGTATTATACAGGGTGTTCGGATACTTGGTGTGCACTTCAGCTACAATATAGCTAAAGTGCACACCCACTATCAGACTATCTTGTATTACTAAGTAGGCCACAAGTAGTTAATTATTTTGTACGGTATGTGACGTCATGTTATTCGATATTATACAGGTTGCAAATAAAATAAATTCATATAATAATTATAGTACCTCATGTTCTGTAAGTTTTTCTACAACTATTGGACACACCAGACCCGAAATTGTACCAAATCCGTTAGAAATTCCCATTAAAATTCCAGCGTAGCGCGGAGCAATATCCAAATGATTAACATTAAAACCTTTCAAAATTCAATTTTCGATAAATAAAACAATGTTTTTCAGTGTTAAAAGTGTACCTGAGATAGCAAAACCACTGAATCCAACGGCAAGAGTTAAAGCAGTAATCGCAGATTTTGGGTTGTCTTTGGTCATACCCACTACAAGTAGAAAAACAGCTTCTAATCCAAATCCTGCAATTAAAAAAAAATAATAATAAATATTTCAAAGTTAAACAGAAATTAATTTACAGAAAAACATTTAAACGCATTTACCTCCACAATTAAATATTTTTCTTACGGAGCTTGTTGACAAAATTCTCCTTTGTCTTAAACTATCTGCTAGATGTCCACCAAATGGGACAATTATAGTCATCACCAAATGTGGAAGAGCTCCCAGAACTCCACCCTTAAAATTTTTATTAAAAAACTTACTTAACAAAATGGTCATAATTAATTAAAAAAAAAAAAAACTCAAAATCCGATTGAATATTTAAAACAAACTATAATCTTATTAACTTACAAGCGGTGATAAAAAAACAAAAGAAATGATATTAAATCATAAACCTAAAAAAATTAATTAAAAAAATTAAAATAAATTAAAAACTAATAACGAGGGAAAAGAATGCCATTGCAATTGAGAAATTGATTACCTCACTGATGTCAAAATTAAATACTTCCGAGAAATATGTTTGTTGATCATTAATGAGTAAGTAGAATGTCCAACTTCTACAAAAGTTTGCTACAATGATAGCCCATACAGGCATTGATGTAAAAAATGCTACCCATGGTGTAGTCGATAACTGATTTAAAAAAAAAAAATAATTATAAAATTAATTAGAAATAAAAAAAAAATTATTTAAATTTAGTTAAAATACAGTACATGTAATTGCAATATTAATTCCCTAAACTGGTCCCCCCGCATTCATTGTGAATAAACAAAAGTTTGATGTACCCGTAACAGTAGACAAATTTAAAATTTCGGCATTCAGACTGAACCCGGGTCTAGATTTTTTGTATTCACTATAAGACATCCGTCCCCACACAATGAGCCCCCGGAACAGGGCCGGAAAAACGCCTTATCTAATTACAATGGTGCGATATCTCATACAAGGTGCCCCCAATTTTTGTAGGTAAATTAAACCAAAGGGCCAACATAAGTATTTAACGGGGTATTTAAATTAATGAGTGAGTCATTCACCAATCACCGTCCGAACAATAACGCGGATCGATGATCTTGGACTCGACAATACAGTAGGTTAACACGACTGCATACTAAATAATTATTGATGACTAGTTAAAAGTTTATAAATTATGTGTCATGCCACTTTAAATAATGCACTTGTTTTATCTTGGAAAGACGGCCTTCTAAATGAATTAGAAATTACGTCAGTTAGAACAAAATTCCTTCATAACTTGCCTATCTCTTATATTTTAGCGTATACTATTTTCCAAGTCGAAAAGCTAAATTTTTCAATATAAGCGAAAGCTCTTTATACGAAAATGCATATGCTAAACGATAATTAATTTACAATACCTTAGGATAGGCATATTTTGATTCTCCTATACTTTCTTCAATGTAAGTAAGTTCCTCTTGAGTGATTGTTGGATGTGTAGAAGGTCTTTCATAAGATAACCACAGCCAGAAAACGTACCAAATTATACCCATGACCCCTACAAATTAACATAATTAATCTGAATAAATTAAGCCTTAAAATCCAAAGTGAATTTGAATTAAACAACGAAGTACCATAGAAATAAAAACAAGCTGGCCATCCACAAGCCTCGGTAAGCCAACCAGAAACTGGCATTCCAACCACGGCTCCAGCGTAAGAACCTAAAAAATCGTACATATTTTCATAATTTTAAAAATGCGACCACACAAAATACTTTTTTTTTTTTTTACGATAAATAAGTAATTAATGAAGCCAACTTACCGCAAAACGCTAATGTTGCTAAACGACTCCTTTCTAAAGGAGGAGCCCAATATCGCCAGATACCATGACAGGCTGGGTAAGTTACACCCTAATAATAACATTTAAATACGCTAACCGATTAAAAACCACACTTTAAAATAAATAAAAACAAAATACCGTACCTCTATTAAGCCTTGTATAATGCGAACAGTAATCACCATTGGTGGTCCAACATGGGCTGACCATGGTATTAACAAATTAAAAAATGCTGATGCCGCAATAGCAGTTCCAAACACTCTAATGTGACACATTTTTGCATTATTATGTATACTATAATATAAGACATAAATATTTATTTTACCTGTTTGGAGGATATTTGCAAGCTAAGAATCCACCCGGTATTTGTGTGATTAAATATCCCCAAAAAAATGAACTTTGAATTACTCCTTTAGTATCACGGCTCCAATCAAATTCAGGAAGCTAAATATCACAATTTATAAATTAAAATTGATTTTTATAAAAAATTTTATGTGCCGCACCGATATAACTTTTCCTCAAAAATATTATGTTAAAAGTTTTACAGTACAATGTACAGTATTTACATTGGAAACGTATTAAAGAACATCACGCAAATTTATACTTTAAATGATTTATTTTTTTTATTTATTTTACTTTTTTAAAAACTGATTCATCCTTTAGAATCAATGCATCTTTACATTATGGAATAAAAACAATTTGCCTATTGAGATTTTAAAAAAAAGTATATATTTCTATGGAAATGCCTTGATGATTAATTTTTGAAAAATCTTAATATTAAGCAATACGGTAATACTCTACCGGTATTACGTTTTCAAAAATTTAAAACATCACGTTCAATATTAATTAAATTTTAATGTTGTAAAAACGTGAAGTAAAATTTGTAATTCATACATTGTACATTAATTTTTTTTTAAAAAAAAAAAAAAAAACATTCTAAATTCAATAGTTATACACTTTATTGGAATTGCAAAAACTCGTTATGAATTTTTTTTTTTTGATCAGTTGCAACATTTATAGAAGACTTTAATCTGTTAAAATTGAAAAAAAAAAGAAAAAATGCGTCGAAGCCGAATTATTTTCGCTACTTTACACTTGAATGCGAAAAAGTAGAACTGGTTGTGTTTATCATTCGCTAGGGCTCTTTTTCATCACGTGTCGTATGGCTTAGGACTCGAGAGTACACAGCTTATGCACACTCGGAGATTCAAACTGCGAGTGTTTATTGACACTGCAGTACGCTACTACTGTATTTCCTTTTAATTCCAAACTCAAATTATTCTCGTTCTTGCTATAAATCAGATGACGTCATCGATGATAAATTTCTGTTATTCCCCCTCCCTCTTTTTGCTATTCCTCTCCCTGGCTTGTTATCTTTTGATGAAGTTCACGGATGCAGAAGGCTCAAGCGAGATGAGATGAAACGCGAATTTAAGTATATTGTGTCGGTACAGACTAACACTATCGATAGCCTAAACTAGAAATGAGATGTTTTCAATTTCAAGGGAGTTTTTTAAGGTTTTTATTTTATATATATCTTGGTGTTAAAACAAAAAAAAATTTTTTTTTTTTGTGGAAAGGAAATAGCAGCACCAGGATGTCTGCCTCAAAGTTGCCACAAATAATCAAAAACAAGTGTCTGCACTTACTAAACAATTCATTTTATTTTGAGAAACAGTATGGCAACGTTCCAACTTTCCTTATAAAACTGCTTTTCATTTATTTCGACCCATGTCTAGCGAAACTTACTAGTAGAAACCAAGCGGTCCTAATTCTGTTTGGCAATCAATTTGCCGAAATACTGCAAGTCTGAAATATCCGCAGTCTCAAGAGGGAGTGCATGAAAGAGAAAGTTTATTAAACTGTGGAATTATTATTTTAATATACTGGAGTCTACCACTAAATACTAACATGCAGTTGATTATCTATGAAAAATTGGAAAACATAAATAAAAATTTCAATTATGAAAAACAAAATGAATTACTCTTTATAATGTGTTCATAGTGTGTCTAGTCAAATTTTATGTTTACTATTGTACTTGTACCCTTCTGCATTATCAAATTGCAAAAAATAAACATGGATATTTTTGACTTAAAAAAATGAGTTTTTTAAAATCGATAATTTTCTAAACATTTTAAAAAAATACACTAATTCTTTAATAAAATCTTAAGTTCTGTAATATAATAAAATGAAGGAGTAAATTTGTCGCTCTTCCGTGTATTTTTCACCATATGTTCATTAAACAGAACTAAGCATTATGCAATTTAATTATTTTAATCAATTCCAGTCAAATTTGTAGCCCTAGCCAAACTTAAAAAATAATAAAACTTAAAACGGCTTTGTTACTCAATTTGTGGAGTGGTGGAGAGATTGGTGAAGCGAAGTTATTTACTTGCAAACGAACGACGCAAACCTTTACTATGCTTCTGGATTCTAAAAATGTAGGCTTTGATCGACTTTCAAAAAGGTCCTAGGGGTCATGAAAAAAGTAATGCACTACCAAAAATATCACTTTTCCTCAAAATTCTTTTTTTTTTTACATCTAGTCCAACACTATTCACTAAATTCAAAAATAAAAGGGGGTTGCATTCAAAGTCTTAAAACTAGCAATAAAGAGAATCACTGCTGTTGGGCCTGCTTGTAGGGGATCATTTTACATTACTATTTTGAATAGCCTATCTTCAATAAGGCAATGTTCAATATTTAAAATATTATGATTTAATAAATATAAAATTTATTTAATAAATTAAATCTATTATAAAAATAATAATTCAATTAACTTAATTTTTTAAAAAAAAAAAAAAAAATTTGAGGTTGAGATAAAAACCAAAACTTAACACTGAAACGTTTAAATAAAAAACTCATTTTAACTATGCTACATTTATCTTATTTGCTATAAAAGACTCTGATTAGCAAAAAGAATGTTGCGCTTTAAATTTACTTCACGATTCGACTTCAAAATCTGCAAAAAAAAAAAAAAAAACGTTCCAAAATCCGAGTTTCCTACTCCTCATACCGGTATACGTACTCTATTTTCCATCAACTATATTTCTATCATCTCGATGATTGATTTGACCCAAAACCTTTCCTAAAGGCAATTTTGAGCAAAGTTTTCAACGACAACAAAAAAAATCCTGTATATGTAATTTGTCACCGTAATGTTCAAAAATAAAAAAGAAAAGAAAAAAATATATATCATATTAAAAACAAAATTACCAAAAAGCAATCAACAATTCATATTGATTTAAAAAAAAACATTTACGGAGTATAATTTTGACTTCTATACAATTACTACGATGATTTAACTTAATAATCAATACCTAAATACCTCTCCCAATTTAAGCATATTGCTTTCAAAAGCATTTGTTATGCAACTACAGTATAGCAACCGCTCATCATTCGGAATGGAAGAGGATTCCATACGATGAAAATTTAGCTTTTTCTAATATTAGAGAAAGCGCATGAAAGCACTTCAATTTCCACTTGTAAGGTCTAAAACTTAGTTTTTCATAGATGGAAGCCTTAAAACATCCCAAAAGTAATCAAGTTTCATCTGTTTACAAACGTCGAAGCCTGTAGTTTAGCCATGAGATTTTGATCGAAGATCATACAACGTCTACGGGAAATAATACCCCCCGATATCAAAGCTTAATTAGAACTTAATGTTTAATTTGATACTAAAAAGACCTATTAGATTAACTTTTAATTATTAATATGTATAAATTACTTTAATAAATACAAATTGATTATTACTGGCACAAAAAATAAACTTTTAATTTGTAAAGATTGCAAAAGGTTTTACATGTTTTTAATATTAAACGATAGTTTAGCAGTTCCTACAATAAAACGTTATTCCGTGTACGCGAAAGAAGAGGGAGGAAAAAGGAGGATGGAAGATAATAAACCGACTTGAAGTATTTCATCAGCAAAAGCAAAGTTTGGGCGTGCCTTTCCAAGAGACATCAAAGACTTCTCCCATATAATACGCAATCGACTTTTTTTTTTCTTAACTTTTTTTTCCCCCCCTCCTTCTTGTTTTCGTCGACAACATGCAAAATCACTTGACTTTTTTTTATCATATTTTGCAGTCTCTGTTCTTTTATGCGCATGTACATTGCTGACTGTAGCAAATTACGGAAGCCTTTTTGTTCGCCTATGAATAGTTTTCAGAATAGAAGATCATTCAAGTAATTACCATCTTCGATTGGCGTTTACACTACGGTACGCAACATGTTCGGTAGAGTAGCAGCATTCGAATAAAGAAAAAAAATATATACCGGTATATATAATAATATCGAGTCATTTCAATTCCGAGCTAAGAATTGTGGTGCGTGTTTGTTATCGATATCTATCTCTATACTATCTCAATTCACGCGCTTCTTAAAACGAAGAAAATATACCAATTCCGCAATAGAGATCAAAAGAATAAAAAAAAAACATAAAAGAAAAAAAAAATAAAATTTTTTTGCATGCCGTATTTAAATTACGAGTATGGCGACTGTTCATAAAAGTTTTAATATTGCTAGTCTTGTTCATTCTTCCATTTCCGTTTCTAGTACTGAAGCTCCTTATGATTTTTTCCCTCCCTTTAAAAGATTGTGAAGAAAATAGCACTTTTAATAACGTTGCAAAAATAAATTGACACTCTTTTAAGGTACCGTAAAAAAAAAAATTATTGCAGTGTAAACGAAAGAAACATTTTAAAAGCATTTGTTTTTAAGAAGCAGTTGAAGCGTTAATTAATCCGCCGAAGAGATTAATACGAGCTGTTATCGAGGAAAATAAGTAGTTCGCCGCCGTGTTATATATTCAGCGTTGTAAGTTTGACGTCGCTTCAACGAATATATAAGATACCCCGGCAAATAGCGATTTTTCATCGCTTCATTCAAACTTATCAACAGTGATTGCCTGCCATTAAGAGGGAGGGGAAAGATAGAAGAGGGAAGAGGGAGAAGAGATCTTAATTTCCGGATGGCATTCGTAATATGAATATGACCAGAAAAAGTCTTTACTTTTTGTATAATATAACTAAAGACAATCTATACGGTGCTGTAGTGCTTTTAATGGCGCCTGAGTAGATTTCCATGAATTTACTAGCCTCATTAACCTCAAAATCAAACAAGTGCGAGATAACTATAAAAGCAGTTTCATAATAAAAAAAATAATCATAAAAGAAAAGATTTTAATTAATTAAAAATTGGAAAAATTTCTTAAGATAACAAAATTAAAATTATCAATAAAGGAAGTAATTATTTATTATCCAAATTGACGTACGGTATACCATTATTATTGCCCTCCCTTTTTTTTTTTTTTTTTTAAAAAAAACTAAATCTGTATGATTAATTTACTCAAATTAATCTTTTTAGCAGCTTCCACGTCTCAATAACTCAAGATTTAAAAGTCTAAAAAAGTTTAATGTTATTGCAACCATTTCCCTAATGTCTGACAATTATTCAATATGAACTCGATCGGACAACTTAAACTGGTTTAAAATATTTGTCCCATAGACGCCTATGTTAGCCTACCGCAGACTGAATAGAGTGACGTCATTCCCATTAAAGTTAACATAAACGACAATGGAATAGATCTTTAAAATGTGGCGTTAAACTAAATTAAATAATCCGGTTTGGGGGGGAGAGGATGGGCTTTTTTTTCCATTTGATTTCAATATTCTTTCCCAGTGCTAAAGCGTCTACTTGCGAGGCTCCGAAAACGGCGCCCTCATTCGATGATGTGATTGTGGTACACCACTTACTGCTCTGGCATAAAAAATAAGTACAAATATACCGGTATTATAAATTTTTTAATTCAGTTGGGAGGGAGGGAGAAGGACATTTTTTTAAGGCCACTTCCAAAGCTTTCAAATGCCTGTTAGTTATCTTTCAAAAATACGCTATAAGCGAGAAGCGTCACAACAACACGAGCTTCTAAAAATATATTAGCGGAGGCAACTGATTATTTTAAACTAAAATTTATGTAAAAGGATGGCCCTGAGTGTAGTCCAAAAGGGGTCCGGGGAAAGGTAAACCTGAGACCGGACCAGCAAGACCCAGAAGACCAAGAGAGATGGGGTGAAAACTTCCAATGACTCATCATTCCTCTCCCAAGTAAAACAAGAGAAACGAGCTGTTTTCCATCTTTGGGCACGAAGTAAAATTTTCACCATTTTATTTTATTTTTTCCTCTTAAAAAAATAATAATAAAATAGCGCAGTGAATAGAAATTATCAATATTTATGTTAAAGTATATGTCATCGTCTAGATAAAAATAATTTCCGCTGTAAAACGCTCATCCAGCAAAAATCGGATTTAGTAGACAGGATGAGTGATTACCCTTTGGCAATAATAAGCCAAAACATGCATCTATTGACATCCTCCCTAAACTCTGTGATTGCAAAATGTAATAGCGGAGCGCAGCCGAACATATTGTCATTTTGTTTGCTATAGCGTGTTGGGTGAAATAGGAGCCGATGTAAGCGAAAAAGTCATTAAAGAGTGTCATCATGATTTTGCTGGTGCAACATCTACATTTCGATCGTCGAAGGGGGAGGGAGAGGAAGAGTAGTAGGTTGAATAGGAGAGAGAGAGAGTGGGCGAGTATAGTGATGAGATTTTTAGCGTTCAATTCTGATTCCTTGCTGCTCAACTAGAACGATTTTATATCGCTGCCGTTAATTATCAAATCAACAATAGAAATGCGACGCGAGTTTTCTCCTTTTCGTCATCGATTCCGATCAAAATAATTAACATAAAACAAATTATTATAAAACGACAATTCCAATATTTTTTTTTCACATTCGTCTTTCTCTTCCCTATCCCCCCCCCCTCACCCCTTTAAAAATAAAACACAAGTAGTCATCAAAAACTAAAACTCAAAAAAGTATAAACAAATATAAATTTCAAACATTATCGTTAATCATCGAAAATTTAAGTTTGTCCGAATTAAATATGGTATTAATATGTCTTAAAAGAAACAAAAAGGCATTAAATGAGCTCAATATGGCTAAGTTCTTACTTTTTTAACGCTATAAGCAAGGTTGCAACGGGGCTCACGAAACTGACGTATCAGCGTGGACGTTATTACCAAGTTCTAATGTATAATTAAATTAAATAATATCAATAAAATTAACTTGAAAAATAATCTTGACTATAGTTATTAATAAACCCATTTTCTAATGCTTGAAACTTTTCACACTCCATCACTCTTTCCCTTACCCTCAGAACGCGTAATCTTTTCTCCTTCCTCTCCATCTTCCCACTCTCCATCTCGATTCTAGCTTCGTCCCCCCCATTTAAAAGATCGGTCGACTGTCGGTGCATTCCTGAATATATATTACGAACAATGATAACACGAGATGAAGCGAAGCTTAAGAGAGGAAGGGAGAGAGAGAGAAGTGGTGAATGAGTGCGGGAGAAAGATGAAAGAGTGAATAAGGCCATGAACGCGCAAACAACCAGTTCGGTAAAGAACATTTATATTAATAGGGTTTAGTCGGCATACCTCATTCGGACACTGTATTAGACCGTGAGGTACAGTAGACCTATATAAAACAGCCAATACGTCGTTTAAGGACTCGATCATTCAATTAAAATGAGATAAACGGAAATTACTTTCCTCGTCACACACAAGCCAATTTAATATAGTGCAATGGTCGCAAAGTTTTCGAGTAAGAAAGTTATTTTTTTTTAAATGCGGTACCGTATAGATTTAAAATTAAATTAGTGCTCTTTTTTTTATTCCACTCAATATTTCCAATACCATAAGTCAATTTATAATTTTTTTTTTTTTTACTAAATACATATCATTGCAAATATTTAAAACCTCGTAATAGTTGTGTACCGGTATTTAAGATTATACACATTAATATTACAGGAATTAATAATAATAATTAATAAATATTTAAAACCTCGTAATACTTTTTTTTAAAAACTCAAAAATTAGTAGCCTTGGTGAAGGTAAATGAAATACGTAATGTAATGAATAAATAAAACAGTAACTCAGTAAAATTTCTAAATAAGAAACTTCCAACTCTTCGTTAAACTGAAAATTCATTCAAGAAAAATAGGTGCAAAATTGAAAATAACAAAAAATAAATGATTACCAGTGTCAATTATTATTTTAAAAGCATACATTTTGGATGCCATTATTTGCAGTCTAAAAGTGTCCCACCAGTTAACCCGGTTTGCGGAAATGCACAGCCTATAAGCACATAATCAAGGGAGAGGGGGGAAGTGGAGGGAACATTAAAACTGACAATCATTTAGCCAAAAAGCTTGTTATTTTGGCGATAAATGATGTTTGTTTTACACAAAATTCCCTAAATTGCTAATACATGTAGTTCATAGTGTAGCCTATACTACTTTTATTAATTATGCCATTACTAGGTAGCATAGGTGTAAACATGCAATAAAATAAAAAAAATAGATATCAACTTTTAATATTACAGAAATTGATAAAACTATTTGTACCGAACATTTAAACTTTCGTTTTATTATTTCATCGTATTAGATAGAATAATAGATGAGCAAATTACGTGATAGCAATGAATATCGCGGCATACGATCCCGGAAAAGCGATAATGCGAGATGTTGACTCTCTAATTCTACCCGTCTTTACAAACTAAAATATTCTTTCCTAATTCTCTCGCCAGAAGATTAATCTAAAAACTTAGAAACAAGGGGAGAAAAAAAAATCGCGTGCTCTTACAAATCGCGATCAAAAGACGAGTCTTTGTAAAGGTGTCTCACGCTTTTACCGCATCTTTTTTTTTCTCGATTTCTTCATGGGATTTTTTTTTCCTAACAATTTTCCAATCTCACTTTCCTCCCTCTCCCGTTTCTCTCTCATCTTCTTCTACGGGTATCCTTATGTACAACGCAGTTCTATCTCTGACTTATCGAATGTGTCGACTCTGACATCGATTAATCCTCGATGTTTTAGGGATGACAATATGCCAATGCTTTCCTCGCAAACTATCTCAGCTCTCTACTTCTCCCTTTTTTTTCTTTCTTTTCATTTTAGCCCATTTAGTATCGTCTCAAATCAAACTCCCTTTCATCTCTCACCTTACACTATTCCCCTCTTCTTACGGATACTACACCGCGTGGTTCAACTCTCCACTCCCTATTCTCCTCTCTCTCTCTCCTCGCAGTTTGATGATGCGTGAAACCGAATATGTACTTTTAGAAGCTTTAATTCGGTAACAGGGTGAGAATTAAGCTTCTCCGTTTAGATTGTACGTCGCGCGTATCTTCCACTCGTGAGACGGGAGAAAGATGAGGTGAGTGCGAGAGGAGAAAAGCTTCTTTCATAAGCTAATATTGAAACAAAAGCTCAAAAATGCCGCCGCAGCTTTTGCCAGCAGCTACAAATGCATAGAAAAGCAGCAGAGCATTTTCAACAAACCAGCTCGTTTTTTGTATAGACCGGTGCGATCTTCTACCTAACGCTATTGTTCTTATCTATTTATTTTTTTAAAAAAAAAAAAAAAAGAAAAAATCCTTTTCCTATCGTTTTCTCCGCTCATTTCTTTCTGAATAAAAAAAAAAATACACCGGTACCGTATTTCTACAAGCTTATCGAGCAACCACTGAAATTGGTTTTCGCTTACGGGGGTATTTACAGTTTCGTCATTGAGCACTTAAAATCAACCATGCTTTTTATTTTCTTTTTTCGGTTTTTCAGTCAAAATAGTTGACACATATCCAATTGATTTTATATGAACAAACCAAGACTGTGAAATCAAGATTCCCACTTAAAATAAAACTGTGCTTTCGAAATACAGTACATGTACACGGTTTGACATTAAAATTGCCACACCATGTACATGTACGGCATTTCCTTTTTTTAAAAATAAGGTAATCGCTATCCAATTGGTAAACTTTATTTCCAAAACGAAACACCAACATTATTCTTGTAAAAAATATATCGTACTGATTTTTTTTAAAATACAGCAGTGGCATTTTTACTTTTTTTTTTTATGATTAATGTTAATAAAATTTTTATTTTCAAAAAAAATATTACGTATCTCGGTAAAAAGGGGTTTCAAAGCGCAATTTAAAATTATAATAATAAATAAATTTTTAATCATAAACAGGTAAACCTACTTCGATATAATATTTTGGTATTTACAGCTAACGGTAATCAACTATGAGCTATTAAGCAGAAAATCCGACTTTGCGATTTGAAAAATCTGAGAGAGGAGGGAGAAAAAAAAAGTCGTCGTCATCAGCGAATAAAGAACGAGTATAATCAAAAGTCGCTGAAACGTGTCACTTTCAATAAAATTTCATTGCACAGAACCAATTTCGTCTGTCACACGAGATGTACAGGCGTATATGCAGCAACAAGGGGTGACGTGCTCCATCTACCGTATAGACGAGACTAGAGTTACATATTATACCGGAGATAGTATGAGTATGTTACTTTACGACACGGGAGCATTATTATGAATGCCGTTCGGTTGCCAAACCCACCCAAGCATTATGGTATAATTTGAATTTAACAAAATTTCATATCTAATGCATCTCTCGATCACTCCTCTCCTCCACCTATTTCGCTTGGGTTTCACTTCACACTAAACCGAGAGTTGAAATCTAATTTTTTTTTTTCCGTCTTCAGACGAATTGTAATTCGTTTAATATCAAGGTTGTCAATTGAATTACAATTTTGTCAGCTAACTATAACATTTCAAACGCACTTTTTTCCGATTAAATTATTGACGAAAACTTTTAGGTTAAAAACGTCGGAGCGAATTTGTTAACATGCGAGTTTACTCCTTATAATGTAAGTATAATTTTTCTATAATTACAAAATTATAGTAAAATCAGAATATCTGTTTCTTTATACAGCTTCTCCAATATTTCTGCTACATTTCTGGGTTAACAACGTATTTTGCTTTAAAACAAAACGGTTTTAGTTTTAAAAATTTATTTTCGATATGTTTCAGTGAAACCTCTACGCAAGACCACCACCTCTCATTAAAGACCACTCCCGTATCGCGACCACCTCAAATATATCTCTCTACTGCAAGACCGTAACCATCCATTTTAAGTCTCATTTCCAATGGAGGATTAAATAATATTACATGTATTTTCCATCTTTTGCTCAAGATTTTAAATCTTCAAGTTTAATAAATTTAAGCATTGTATACTACATAATTTAGTATCAAAATGTTGCTTAAATTGTACTTTTCTTAAACAAAAAAAAAAAAAAAAGAAGTCATTATAAATGTAACTTACTATTGTAGTGTTTGATGTGTAGTTGGTAGTATTACTGGTCATTTGCACTATGGCTACACCCAAGTTACACCGAATCCCGAACGAGATGAGAAATCCAAGACTACTGAGCAAGGCGATGGTGTATCGCTTGGTGAGGTTATAACACGGACAATGTTGGACTAGGAATTGAGGGGGTTGACTCCCTCCACCACCCGGTGCTCCTCGTAACTGAGGTACTTGTTGAGCCTGCTGCTGTCCATCTCCGTCAAACTCATCCTCCTCACCTCCATCTTCGTCCAACCTCGCAAACCCCTTTTCATCCTCACGTTTATGTCCAAATGGGCTAAAAAAATAAATTTGAAAATATCGTAACTTGGATAAAATTATTTGATAAAAGTTTCAACTTTATTAAATATAATAACTTTAACAGCACATGAATGCACTTTCTTTTTTTAATATAAATCACTGTATTGAAAAAAATCGTTGATAAAGTTATTCCAATTAACTATCAAGTTAACAGTTTAAAGCCAAAGTAACCTGAAATCTAATTACAGTATATTAATTTTGTCAAAGTCGATTAAGAAAAAGAAAAAAAAATCTAATCAAATGCCCTTTTAGCCTATAACCAGCATCTTGGTGTATTGCTGCTCTAAAAGCTGATTCGACAATATGTCAAGTTATAAATATTTAGAGCAAAAAAAAAAATAAAGTCGCATCAAATAATAGTAAAAAAATTGTGAAAATTGTGTCACGTACAACTATCAAAATATGCCCGAGTTACATTAAAAGATCGAACGCCGTATTTTTATTACGTTCGAATGCGGAAAAGAGAGAGAGAGACAGCGAAGAGGGTGAATATAGCTCTCTCTCTCTTTATTATTCCGTATACAGTATAGTAGTTGTGTACTTGTGGAGTACTTGTATATCGATGAGAAGATTGTGCCCGAGTCTCGTGAGACCTTGCTGCTGCGGTTTCAACCGAACACGAATATGCTTTTAATATAAGCAACGTCACATTGATTACCAGTGATGACATCCAACTGATCTTCAACCACCGATGAAATGGAGGTGGGGAAATCCCCTCTGCCATCTATCTATCTATCTATCAATTGACGTACTCTAGGGCAGAAGCTAGAATTATGATTGAACGCAACAAAAAAATACAAAATATCATTAGATTTGCTGACTAGGTAGGTGTACACGTGTACTTCGCGTTCCTTTGCGTGGCTAATCGAAACTGGCAACTCGATTACGATTACCAAATGAACAATTCAAGCGATAAACATATTCAAACATAGATGTACACATTAGCGGCTTATGAATAAATAATTTTATAAGAGTAAACAAAAATCCTTAAATATAATATTAGATTATCATAAAAAAAAAATGTTGAGGCCAATTCAAATTATGCTTTATTTTCTCCAAATTTTCTGTATGGTAAAAAAAAAAAGCGCTTCTCAAATCAATTTTTTCTTAAAAGAAAAAGGGGAGAAAACGAAAACTTCATTTTATTTTTAAACGATTTTTCTCGCGTTGCATCGAAACCGGATCACATATCAGACGATTCAGATATCCGGTGTCTACCTGAAAGAAAGTAAAGGAGAAGGGGAGAGGAGGATGGGGTGGGGGGAAGGGTGCAAGAGTGAGCGGGCGAGTGAAGAGTCAACTTTTAAGGTTACCATGACAATATGTAGGAACAAATCACATGTTTTTTTGTGACTAAAACCTTAAGGGCATATTTATAAGTTATTTGCAGTAACATGACTCTGCACTTAGTATTTTTTTAAACCTTCGATCAGAACAGTCACAAACTATCCCAATCGGTTTAATTTCTCCTGAGAGCTTCATTTTCAAATCCCTCGAGACCAGAGTGTGAGAGAAATATTCTCTTAACTACTTGTTTATACTTTGCTCAAGACATCACAATAAATCAATTTCAACAACAACAATAACAAAAAACCTTACGAATTGCATTTTTATTAATTTTTCCATCACCACCGCAGACAATCCAAATCATCAATAAATTGTCAAGAATGCAATTCGAACAATATTACTCGCAGTTCGCAATAGATTTTCACAAAAAAATTCGACTTTATTAGTTTAAACTTTTTTTCAAAAGCTCTGATAATATTTTTTTAAGATTATATTTAATACTGTACAGTAACTATTCTCATTAAAAAGACTACCAACCAAGATGTGTTTAAATTTAAACTAAACTGCTATTTATTTTGTGGCTTTTCACTTTGCATATAATTTTATAGAATGAAAATTTTGATTGAAAATATCTATACTACTGTATTTGAAAACTTCATTTAATTCACATAATCACTTTGCCAACTAGTAACCAACTAACTTTTCCATATTAACTGAAGAGTAGAAATAAAATAGACCGTCAGTGCCACAAAGTAAATTTCAAGAAAAATGAATTTATAATTGCTGAAAACGTTTTTACTAAAAGAACTTTTCAAAAAATTTTAGTCTCCATTTTTACCATCTTTAAAATAGCATCTTCATAATGAGTTACAAGTTAATATCGCTGATAAACACAAGTTAATTCTAACTACTAGGGTCAAGATAAACAGTACTCAAAGCCCTGAACAAATTATTCTAAAAAACTAAACCATTTTTGAAATAAAAATTAAAAAGCTGAATAAATGTCCATTGTATACATTCATCCTCCCTGCCATTTACCGGGCAATTTCTGTACCAAACCAAAGCGAATGGCACTTTAATTTTTTTTGTTGTTGCTATTGCTCTTATCGCATACAACTTTTTTTAAATAAAAAAATTCAAATTTTGAAAAAAAAATAGCTCCCGCAGTTTTTTTTTTATTATATACTTATTTAGTTATAGTACCGGCTTTTTACTTTGACTTGATAATAACGTTTAACAGAACCCTATTTCTCCCTAACTCCTGCCCACCATCAGTGTCACGTTTCCTCCAATATTTCAGCTCCCACCCAGCAAAAACAAAAACAAAAAAAATATATATATACTGTACTTCACCCCCAAAACATTTTACCGGATTTTTTTTTAATGTTATTCGCATTTCGACGCGTTTTTAGTTTCGAAAGCTACTGTAGATAAAAGCACTCTCGATCATTTGTTACATTACCGCTTTTGCATAATGAAAATTAATCGCTGTGAAATCGGTGTCAGGCGGTCACATAAATTCTCCCACTTTCCTATTTTTCCAACGCATTAAAATAAGCTATTTTTTTCTGCTTCTTCTTTCTAACTCGACGTGCTACAATTTGTAAAACAATTTTCGACGCAAATACACGCAACGACGTAGAATGGTACAAAAAGTGTAACGTTGCCAATCTTTACCTCGATAACTTTACTCGCTGTCATTACTAAACACTTTTCCCCAGATTTTTTTTTTTATTATTATTAATATTCATGCATTTTTCTCCCCTTATACGTTCCCTCCTTCCATTTGTGTTAATATCATTTAGCGACTTGTCTGCCTCCCCATCTTATCCATCTTTTTTTGCGTTTTTACTAAACTCCCTTCCCGCCTTTGACCTTAACGCATTAGATAATTTGAAAAAGAAGAAAGAAAAAAAAATGGGCTCCGTTAACTGATGAATCATTTATCTCTACTGAATAATTGACTCACTGTTACTAAGTGAATGTTCAAATTAGTCAACGAACAAAATCTACTTTGTTCTTATTTATATCAGAGATTATAACACGCGTGAAAACATTTTTTGTTGTTGTTGCTGTAATATTTACTTGTATACTGTATTATATTTTACGTATGACACATCACTCAACTTCAACTTGACAAAAAATGTATTTCAAAAGATTACCTTATACTAGAAGGGTGGAAATTCTTTAAATTTCTTAAGCTCGGTAGTTCAAGTTCTTCACGTGTATGAGGAATCCTAGAAAGAAAGAAAAAAAAATCATGAATAAAAGATTAGCCATCAGAAAAATGTATATTCGTATAATATTCGAAATAGTAAAAACACCTAAATTTGAAATAGAGGTCACAATTAAAAATTCATTGGAAAAACCACATATTATAACGTTGTTATAAATTCATTTATAGGTTTATAAAATTATCCTAAGCGCTTATGAAAACCTTATAAAAACTTACAAAACTTCTAAAATAATAACTCCTATACAAAAATAATGCCAATAGATGGTCAAACTTTGTATTAATCATAACCAAACAAAAAAATGGGAACAGAATCGCTTGTACATGGACGAGATAATCTGCTGTATTTAATATAGTGTAGGCGTATAACAATTCACTCACTGTTTAAGAGATTTTCATTAATTTTAGTATTAAAGTCGAAACAAAAGCGAAGCAACACAGGAAATAAACCCTGACCATCTCCGTGCCACAAACGCGAGAGTTATTCTCTTCAATATTATAATTTATGTGTCTACGTCAAATCGACTTAATGTTCAGCAATGCAGTAAAATGGGCAGTAAACCCATTAAGAAAAAGGAGGAATGACGAGGGGGAGATAATAGAGGGGGGAGTTATTCATCTATCCCATCTCACTCCCTCCTATTCCATATTATATGATTTTATGGATTCTTCATTCTTATTTTTTTTTTTTTTCTTCTCCCATTCCCACTTTTTGCTATATCTGTCTCTTGAACAATCGTTGAAGACTTCCAGCAAAATTTACCAAATATAAAAATTCATAGTTCTCCCCTCCCCTCCTCCCCCCCGTATTTACATGAAATAAGTGCGAAGTACACATAGTACAACAAAGATTGGGACAACAAGTTAAGACGCGAAGATATACAACCAGATAGTGCATAGACAGAGCGATAGAAAGAGGAAGAAAAGATTGAGAGAGAGAGAGAGAGAAAAAAAAAAGAGGACTGTAAACTGCAACGGCGTGCAATTCGTAGCCAGCCCAGCCAATATGGCACCAAAATGCACTTAAAAACAAACACTCAGTGGAGCGATACCCCACTGCGCGTCACAACCGTCGCCATACATCAAAATCTATACGAGTTTCGGCTACAGATAGAAAGCGAAAGCGATGCGGTTGCCTAGGCAACTGATGTTGGTTCATCATGAGAAAGAGCGTAGTGAAAAATCTCTTCCGTCTGCGAGTAGACTCGGTGGCGCCCCATATAAAGATTCGTTCCAGAAATTGGAAGCCCGGCAGACGATCATCACGATTATTTCTGTTAGACGAGGGCAAAGAGAAACCGCGTCATGTTACGAAAACGTGTAGGTGGTTGCTGATTTATCATACTGTACCAAAGTTTTTTTTTAAGTACAAGAAAAAAAAAAATTACAGCAATTTAATTGCTCGAATTTTTATCGAAAAGTTTGGATACCATACACAAATTTTATAGCAGAAAAAAAAACTTAATAAATAAAATTCGATTTTTTCCCCCCATTTTATTACAGCATTTTGAAGTTCATCCAAAAATCAAATGCGGCAAATCTTTTAACTTTTTCAGACATTCGGTTTCAAATTTTAAATTGTAATACTGTTTGAGTGTAATCAGAAATCATATCTATAGTGGAAAATGTTTTTACCAAAAAAATGCAAAACAATAAATTAAGACTAGACAATAAAAAAACATGCGCATAACGTTTTCAAAACAATCACAAAAATGTTTTCTGAATTCAATGCAAAACAATACACAAACAAATGGAAGTGTGAAAATAAAAATATTAAAGTTTCTATTATATTTGTCTTTGTTAGCTGCAAATACTCAGTACTTAATGTTGATTAAATAACACTTCAAAAAAAAAAAGTAATCTGATTGCACCGCATCGTAATTTCAATTAATAAGACCATTAATGAGACTCGTCTACTTGAAGCCATGTTAATACACCCTTGCATCTGGATGAAATAACGTGTCGTAGTCTGCGCCTATCTTACACTCTCTTTTCCATCGCCTACTCTCCACTTCCACCCCATCCCTACAGAGATAAACGACGCAATAATCAACAAGGATAATTAAAACAACAAGTGGTCTGTATGTTAGTAGGAGAAAAGTGGGTTGGGATTCGTGCACCGGTAACCGAACAAGTCGGTAGACACGCGAGCTGAGTCGTTCAATCAAATCACTCTATTAATATCATATTTAATACACGCCAAACAACAAGCCTAATTAATGCCGAGCTTAATAATACAAGCGGCGTGAAAGACTTAATAATAATATAAAAAAAAGGTGTATGTAAAATGGTTGGATGACCAAAGCATTTTAAAATCAATTGACCTCTTAAATAACAGAAGAGAGCTCGGTTCTGCTTTTCTCATTCACGGCTTCTACCATTGCCGCCAATGTCAAACCAAGATAAATGGCTCCTAAGCACTCCCTTGTGGCCAACCAATGACAGCAACTCCCATCACCGTGTACATTAGATACTTTACGCGAGGTCTATCGCCTTACCCTCACCACGTTGCGAGACTTATTTTATAAAGCTCTTTTTTTTTTTTATTCTTTTAACTCCTTTTCTTCCTCGGTTTTTCCTATGGATGGTTTCTTTCCCTTTTTATTTTTTTACTTTTTTTTTTATCCCTTAGTGGCGTCATTCGGGGTTTGCTCTTGCTCCTCCATTTCTACTGTTCTCCCACCCACTCCTTATTCACAATGCGCTTCTTACTCATCTCGGACCCCCCCTTTCTCCTTTCTATTTCATCATCAATCCGTGACTGCTTCACACAAACCCACTTTTTGCGTTGACAGATTTTTGTTCGTCCCTCTCTCTCTCTCTCTACTCCTTTATATCTTTCATCTTCCGTTGTCATCGGAACCGTGCGAGTAAAACAAGGAGGGGTTTGAAAATGAGGATGATGAGCAATGAAGAAAACAACTTCAGTCTCGTATGCTGCTGCACGGTGCAGGATTATTACAAAAATGAGGACACGCAATACTGCAAATATTTTCTATAAACAAATTAGTGAAAGTAGTGGAGCACATTATGATCAACAAATTTGGCTAAGAACATAATAAAGCATTTAAGGTTGATAAACTTGAAGCAAATTATCAAATTGTAAGCTGAAAAGCTCTGTAAATAATACTTTGATAACAATATTTAACAATATATACCGTACTGTAATAGCTTAACAAAATTATGCTCTTAATATTCCACTATAAAAAGTTATTTTTTTAGATTTTTTTAAATAAAATTTAATTAACTTAATAATTATTACAAAAAAAAAAGCTGTTTACCGATATAAGGTTTTCTGGTAAAAAAAAGAAAAAACAAAAAAACATTCGGAGTAAACAAAAAAATTATACCTGACAAACAACGTTATATTAAAGAGAAAAGTTAAAATTAAAACAAACAATACAAAAATCAAAACAACTTTTTTTAAAAAACAAATGACTGATTTTTTGATAAACTCACATAAGCTTCAAACCAACAACAAAACGCCTGTGCACAAACATTTTTATTTTGATAAATAAATACACAGTCAAAATCTTTTTTTCTTTATTTATTTAAAAAAAAAAAAAAAAGTTCGACCTTTCAAATTCTGATTAAATGATAGAAAATTCAAAGTAGCCGTCAGATCAATTGAATTGATTTCGGAGGGTGTTCCGGCATTTAAATTGCTTATCCTATCATTATTCACTCATAGCATTTTGAGTGTCACGCACAATGCAAAAATAAATAATAGAACCCAACGGTTAAAATGCGTACGTGCAATTCCACGAATCAGTTAATCACCAATTCAATTTTTCATTTCAATGCAAACATAAACGCAGCATTCACGAGGACAAAAGTTAAACAAACAATTAATGTGATGGATAGTGAAGCCCCATTGACTAAAAATTCGATAACACCAATTGGTTATTAGAAGATTAATGCTACCAAAAACAAACAAAAAATCAATTTTTATAAAAGTGCATTTCGAATTAATCGTTTTGAATTTAGTTGCCACCCAAAAGTTTCGTTTTATTTATATCCATATTTATTCTGATCTCAGTATGTAATACTCAATAACTCAATCTAGGTTGCAGTTAAAAAAATTTTTAAAAAAATATATAGCAAACAAATGTGCAGCACAGTATTACCTTTATTAACTTGATTTCTTTCGCCATACCGTTTTAAAAAAAAAAATGCCGAAACTATTTTGAAAAATAGCGGTGGCTTTACCCTAAAAAATATTTTTTGACTATTCTTCTTTGTGAAAATTTAATCTTATATAATTAAGATTTAATACCTAAATCTAGAAATCCAGAGGCTTCAAAACTACTGATAATGTTAATTTGTCACTAAAAAAAAACATTTAATCTGAAATTAAATAAATAGGCAATCACTCATTACACAAGTGCTCCGCAGAAAACTATTTTACAGGAGCAGCATCAAATAGAAAAGTCTTAGTTTGGCATAAAAAAAAATTGCTTCAGCGAGATAGATAATTATTTTTCTATAAAACGACAATAATAGAACAAAATAAAAAACAATATCCAAGATTCACAAAACATTTCATAAAAGTCCAATCAAAAGTTAATTCTATCTTTTATGGAATCGTAAACAAAAATATTTTATTTTCTTCAGCATAAGAAGGCTAAATAAAAAAAATAAATTAACCCCTTTTGAGTTTTCAAGAGTTAATTTTTTTTTTTAATGTAACCGTACCGTAGCAATAAAGCTAGAAAAGTTTGTTCAACGAAAATCTACCGCATATTAAGATACTTGTTATTATACTAGAATTGCATTACAGTAATTATTACGGTACATGTACAGTAAAAACTTTTAATTTTCACGTTACTCGTACTATCCCTGTAATAAAATTTTGAAATCCTCAACTTAATATGACGTCATTTTAATTAAAAATAAAATCTAGCTTCATATTTCGCGGTTGATCGTCATCGTGACTTGTTCGTCTATTTACATTGACCTCTCATCAATAACATTCTCTGCAGGATAGAAGCGCAACGGTCTCCATGGTTACTTTCGGTATTCTTAACTTTTTAGCTTTGATAAATGCACTGTCGATACAATTCCTCCTCTTTTATCAAAATAAAACTTATAGAAGCCTATATAGCCGTATACAACTTTTCCCCACGTGTCTCACCTAAAAATCAAAAAACTTGGTCGAAACGTCATACATCATCATCATGTAATGTAACAACAAGCCAGCCTCCCCGTAACACCACAATATATCCATAACGCCCTACCCAGCCACCCCTCCGTTTGATAGGGGTAAAAATAGAGTCAAGTATGTTGAGCAATATTCTCGACTCCCCACCAACAACCATTCTCCAGGGATAAACTCCTCGCTTGCATGTTCAAGTGGCTCGGATGTAGATTTTTCATATATCAAAAATCGAACAAAAGCCACTTGACTGTTTTAATAAACTCGACTTGAAATATCGAAAAGTCTCGTTCTAGTTTTCCTGCACTTCACTATCCGTACGTAAGCCACATCGATTAAGGTACTCTTAAAAACTTTTTATTTAATTGCAGAAATAACTTGGAGTCAACCTTTTGTTTTCGAAAAGAATGCTGCTGCTTATCGATTAAATTTGAAAAGAGAGGAAAAAAAAAACAACTAAATGAAGCTTTTAATTTTTATATTATTGATAGTTTTTTTTTTTCTTATTATTATTTTTCTAGCATAATTTTATTTATTTATTTTTTTTTTTAAAAAAAAAAAAGATTTTTCGATGTCATTTTCCTCTAATAAATGACATCGAATTGATTTTTAATATCCCTTCGGGTTACATCCACGTAAATACTTTTCATTTTAATATCTTTTTAAAAAATAGTTGATATATTTAATGTCGGAATTGAAGATCAAAAAAAAAAAAAAAAGAGTCTGGGAAGGTTTTATAATTCATCACATAATATTATATAAAAGCTAATATTAATAGTACTAGTAGCAAAATACGACGACTACGCTTCCTCGTATATACAACCGCATTAGAGAGCTTAAACTCCATTCTTGCGTTCCCTTTCAAATAATTTCCGGTTTGGAAAGTGCACTTGAGTGAAATTTCATCTTTGAAATTGCATTTCTGACGTCACCGCGCTCGCTGCTTTACGTCCTCTTTTTGCGTACCCTACGTTTTTACCGTCTGCGTGTTAAATCTGAATACTCTTGTCCGATATATACTATAAAATACGCTAAATAATAATAATAAAATTTTTTTTTTTTGACACTACTCCGTCAATTCAACTCGGTTAGCCAATTTATTATTAGCGCTTTAAGTTACAATGAGAAAAGCTTTTTTTTTTTTTTTCGATATTAACAGAAGGCGACGTTGATAAAAATATAATATTTACGGGTATCACGAACTTGCTTCCCGTCAAATAAAATGTCGCGTACAGATTTTGATGACCACTTTTTGATTAGCAAGTGCGTTCACCGTCTATCACCTTAATATTATTATCCCCCTTCCCCCTCTTCACCATAGACCTAGCAGTCACACATCGCGTGCAAACAACATTTTATTAGATAGATATATTTTTAGATTATATTCCATGTTTGCCAACGTTTACTAAATTGCCAAATTACCTTCGATTCCACAAACTCGCTCCAAAACTTTTTTTTTCTCCCCATCCCCTCCTCCCGAAGTAAAAAAAATATATGTCTTACAAATCCAACTTTTGCATTTAAAAAAAACAAAAATCAAATAAATAAATCTCCGGAGATTCGCAGCGCTAAGTATCGAATTAGTTTTCGAATGTTGATACTAATAAAATTAACATTAACTCGATATAACATTATTTCTCCCTCTCGCCTCTTTCTAAACGTTGTCATCGCCATCTTTTTTGTTGCAAAATGTCACTTAGACGGTTATGCCATTATGGAACATTTGGGAGGAGAGAAAAAAATGTTATATATATATATACACGCAACAATATACGGAAGACCAAATACAAATCCTAATTTGATTGCGTCGGAAAAGAACAACTAATCAAATTGTATAATATCGATTGATTATATTTGCCGCGCTCGTCGATCTGTATATTAAGCCTACTTCGTAGACAATCGGAAGAGGAAGAAAAAGAAGAAAAAAAACCGCCTATCTCATACGTAGCTTTTACCCATCTTTTCTACGGTCTCACAGTTACATTATACTAGTTGATGCCTTTATGTTTGTGAATAACGCGAAATTCAATTACTAGCTCTTTCTTTCGTTCCTTCCCTCACTCAGCTTCGATCACCGATTCATACGACCTAATGAATTTATTACGTGTGCGCCTGCCTGCCTTTCTTACATTTGCTGCACAAATATGCTATTTTAAAATTCGATTATCTCGTCATCAAATTAAAGTATCTATAAAAAAAAAAAATTAGCCCGCTAGTAAGCACTCAGTATTATTAGGCCAAACTTTATTAGAGAGAAAAAAAAACTTGCGAAGATTGTTCTAAAAGAAAATAGGTTTGGTAAATGCAGTACAACCCCAGTATGATATAGCGAATGCATGTACATGTAGTAAACAATTTCCAGTACCAACAAATTTTTTGCTTAACTCAGTAGCAAAAACATTATTTTTTTTGCATGCAACTACATGCGAGAGTAATAATATTTTTCTCATTACGTTTATAATAAATGTGCTATAGCGAGACTGAAAGTAAAAAATTATTTCGAGTTAATTTCTGCTTGTACAGAATCTATACTGTCGTCCTGGATGTGTAACCCAAAAATAATGAAAAACTTGTGCTTCGTAACTTTTTAACGTGAACACGTCGTTATACGAGTACCAGTTTTAAATCCTGGCTGATAACAGTTGGCTTGCCGTGTAATTTTCTTTCATACTTTCAGTACTGCATACTTTAATACAAATACAGCCAATCAGTAAAACCACGTAACTATTACTTCAAAGGCCTATCATTTCGCTTTAAAAAAAAAAGTTTTGGTTCAAGGGAGTTAGGGTTGCCATTATTTTTAATCGTAATATTATTTTTTCTAGAATTTCAAATTAATTCATCTATTAATGTAAATTTCAGTGATGAAAGTAACTTAACGTCTTCAAGGTGTCCAAACATTTTGCATTTCAATAGATGCCTATTTTACAAATTATTTTATCTGCCAATCGATTTGTCAACAAAACTCATTAGCAGACAAAATGACTTAAAAATTTGGTTCTAAAATCATCGAAGAGATATGCTAACGACCTAAAATCCGTACAGCATTTGAGAGCGATTGACAGATTTTGTACTAGTATAAGCCGTCGAATTCTTTCAATAATACAGATATAATGCGCACTTATTATAAGACGTGCATATTGTACAATAATTATACACTAATAGGCATGCATTCATAGTAACCATTATTTCTACATTAAGTTTTATTTTTAGATACAGCACAGTTCTTAAGAAATAAAAATTGAAAATAACCAAGCCTACGCACAATAAATTACATTAAATTTAGTTCAATATTGCAAAAACTAATAAAATGTTTTCCCAAGATAAATTAATACGTATGATTGCGATAAAACTCACGAAAAGTGGAGTTATCCAAGAACTTAATAACAAAGTTTAACTGTATTAACAATCATCTCGCTAAAAACCGTTTAATATAAGTAATATTAAATAAATAATTGTTATAAATTTGTAATAATTTACAATAACATACAATTAATAAAATGGCATAATACACGCTTGAATCTTGCGCAATTTGTCAATAACGCACTTGTTCCGAATCCAATTTATCTCGAACAAGAACAAGTACTGTATTTATAGGTCTCCCTGTCAATATATATATATATATATATATATCTCCAATATTATTGTTTAGCTTTGTCCTCGTGTGCGCGTACACCTATATAAACTACAGTGCACACTCGATCTGTAGTATAATATTGAAAAAAAGAAAAGGTATGTGTAGAATCGGAGATATATCCAGCGGTTGGAAGAGTATCAAATATTTGGGCTGCCAACGTCGCTTGTAACGAGTCAATTATTGCTTTCGTCGTACTTGGTTAATAATCTCCAGCCAATATCAAACTTGTACACGCAGTCCAACCGACTAAGTATATCTCCGAAAGATAGTGCGAAAAGAAAAAGACATCAAATCGGCGACGAAAGAGAGAGAGAGAAAAAAAAAACCGCTTTAATATCTTCCATCGAGCTATTCATATTGACGAAAAGACATAAGACCGGATATTACATTTGAGACGCAACATTTTCCCAAAGATATCGAAATGCAGTCTTTCATCAAAAAAAGAAAAATCCTTAGTCGCAAATCCAATAAAATATATATATATATTTCCAAAAAAATAAGTTTCTAAAAACGAAATTTTTTAATTTATTTATCGACTATTTGTCATTGTATCTCACTATATCAAAGTCAGTAGGAGAGTCGAGATGTGAATAAAACACAAATCAGTGCCATATAACAGTGATTACAATAGGTTGGGAGATATGGGCACATAAGAGAATCATCACTTGTGATAATATTTCACAATTGAGCTGTACATCCGTAAGACGTCGCAACGTACCGTTGATGCGCTGACGTGAGGGATTAGAGAGATATTTGAATGAATTTGAAGAATGCGGATATTACAGAAATTGTCATGGCAACGGTGACCAAATGACTAAACTAATGTAGCTTACATATATATTTATGAGCGCGGCAATGTCATATCGCTCTTATATTGGCTTCCAAATATTATATATTGCTAATCCCCCTTTTTTTTTCTCACAAACTTTCCTTTATTTCTTACCGGTATCTCAAATATATTTTTATTTTTTTAAATAAATATATATATATGGCATATTGTGATTTGATACAAATTAATTATTCCATTACAACCCATTTTCAATCAGAAATTATAAATAATTGTTAAATTTTTTTAATTTTAATATTTAAAAAAAAAATGATTAATAAAATAAGAAAGCTTGAAGAAATGAAATTTTACTATTAAACCTGCTAGGTTAAAAAATTAACGTTATGCTCAATAATACTTCTAATACTTTTTAATCAAGTACATGTACAGTATTAAAATTAAAATATTTATTTTATATTATATTTAAAAGTTCTATCATTATGTCCAAATTTTAAATGCCTTTAAAGATTTTATAAAGCAAAAATTTCATAGAATGAAACCTAAAAGTTGTAATATTTTCTCGCAATTGAATTAATTCGAAATAAAAAAAATATATATATCGGGGGTGCTTGGGCAAAAAAGTAAAAGTCAAAAATCACTAAAAATCAATAAATAAAATATCCAAACTTAAACAAGCTTTAAAATATTATATCTGCACGCGCTAGTCCACCAATTAATCTGGCTACATGTATTAACTTTTATTTTAATATCTTTTAGTATCCGTAGTATGATACAACACACTGAAATCAATTTAAGACGATAATTAAATAAAACTAAGTCTTCTGATAGCCCAGAAATAGTTTAATTAGTCAGTCAATTATCTTTATTTCGTTGCTAAATTATTTTGTTTTCCCGGTTACTCACATTAAGCCACGAGCTAAATAATTGGCGGAGACCAAAACTTGATTCATTCTAGTATTTTCCCACAACAAATAACACACCCACACGCACTGGCAAGTCAAATAATGTCTAAAAGTGAAAAACCGCAAGTTATTTTTCTCTTTTCGGGTGGCCTAAGGGAGATGACTGATGGCAAAACACTTTCATCTCGCTTTATTGAAATTTTATTTATTCACTTGGGGGGGGGGGGCTTTTTTTAAATTTTTTTTTTTAACTTCCCCCCCCCCCCCCCCCCCCGCCTTCCTCTTCCAAACAGGTTGTTTGAATAAAAATCAAAAAGTAAACATAAGCGTTTAATTAAATGGATACTCAGCTTGTTGTTTATCTTTTATAGCCGTGATATACGATAAGTAAATATGTGTGCCATTTAGCAGCACTTTGTTACCCGGCAACATTTTGATACTCTCGTCATTTTGATTTCTAAACTTAGTACATCAGCACGTGTGTTCGCTATCTTTTATTCTCCGCAACCTCTCTCTCTCTCTCACTCAAGAAATTCGTCGTTAAAGCGCTCTTAATTACACTTCCGTTTCAATCTACGGTCGAAAGAGATAAGTCGACCTTTGTAATTATTTATTTGAACCTTAGAAGCGGCCACCACTGACCCCTCATACTGACCTCGCATCAACTAATCCCTTCACTTTTTTTTTTTTCCAGCAAACAACTTTTGCCTTTACATCCATTGACATAATTTCATACATAGTGCGGGCAACATGGAATTAAAAATTTGCAGAATTATTTTTGCGTCATTAATATTTAATCGATAAACTATTTTAGAGTTGACATTAGATCAATTGAACTTTTTATATGAAATGTAATTAAAACGAAAACTAAAAACACTTTTTTTTAAATTTATATGCCGCATAAAACTTTTTTTCCATAACAAATTAAGCATAAATTTAAAAAAAAAAACTAATTTAAAACAAAATTCATTGCAAGATAGTAGATGTAACAAATAAATCCCTTCCTACACAACACAATTTTAAAATTTTGTGTGAGGCCAAATGGCTTAAAAGAAAAAAAAAAAAAAAATAAAGAAAAACCTCTAAAAATACTAAGAAAAAGTAAAAATAAACTTAAGCCTAACAAAATTCTTTCAGTTATTTGACTGACTTCTAAACTCCCTCATGTCTAAATTGAGTTCTTTAATAAAGCTGGAAATTCAGCAGCAAAAGTAATCATTTCTTCGTAATTTCATTTCCCCCCCTTCCAATCTCTCCCCGCCCAGGCAAACGATACGCAGTCCTGCCACCCACGCATTTACAAGATGAAGTGAAGAGTAAGTTTAACAGTTTCTACACTTGTCTATAGTCGGTATACTCGTACTATGATATTTCTTTTCCTACTTTCAACTCAATTCCGCATGAGTAGGCAAACTGATTTTCCTTGTCTATCAAACACTCATTGCTTCCCTCATCTGCGGTGCAGCCCACGTGCGTGGCCGAGCCTTCGAACGCGCAATTCTTCCTCAACGCCCAAACAGATTGAAAAACAAAAAAAATAGAATCTATAAAAAAACAATGAATTAACGGTGTTTAATAAATAACGGAACTCACAAATTGCGCTTTAAAATATCATTTGCGTTTTCAAATAAATTCGAATTAAATAGGCTAAGCACGGCCTTTTCTATTAAAATTTTTTTTTTTTTTTGACGAAAACTTTCAAAATAACCCATTTCAATATCATCCTAAATGCGTCATAGCATTAAATATCTTGTACAAAAATTCTATCGTATACTTTCACAGTTAAAAAAAGACAGATCAAAAACCACAAAAATATTTAAAATTTTTATTTTAATTTTTTTGACGAAAACTTTCAAAATAACCCATTTCAATATCATCCTAAATGCGTCATAGCATTAAATATCTTGTACAAAAATTCTATCGTATACTTTCACAGTTATATAGATAGATCAAAAACCACAAAAATATTTAAAACAAACAAAAATAAATAAAAAAAATTATATTGTTACGGTACAATAAAATACTGTACTGTATTTAATTGTAAATTTGTTTATAAAGATTTATTTTAATAGCTTAATTTTTATAAAATCTTAAAAATAAAATTTATAAAATTTTAAAAATAATTTTTATAAAATCTTTAAAATAATTTTTAAAAAATCTTAAATAAATTTTTATACAGATTTCTACAGATTTATTTATGATAAAACCACAAAAAAAAAATTTATATTATTAGATTCCGGAGTTAAATTTTTAAATTCCTAAAATAATCCGTATTTACATTAAATTGAAAATTCTAAAATAACTCGCTCCATTTTTAACAGATAAACGAATTATTTTTGCCTTTCCAATTGTGATTTATTCAGTGCTATACAACAGTCGGTGTACGTAGCGTATTTTGTGAAAGCCGTACCGGAATTTATCAATATCAAGTCGACGGCCCTAACTTAACTCTACATTGCTACCGTATTACGTGAAAACGCGTAGAAAAGGACCCTTTTGGGTTTTGTATGCGGCAAACATCTACGCCGTGTAAGCTTTATGTTGTTAAATGGATATAAAGAAAATACCCGGATCCTGAGTCTTATCGCTTTTACGCTCTACTTACTTCCAAACACAACCAATGAGAATGGGGATAAATGGCATAGCATCAATTTTCTATTGTGATAGAAGTGCAAGTGTAGATGATGATACGTTAGTTACACGGCTATGATTCCGTTATCAATGCAGCCTCCCACTATATTAGACTCGAGCTTAATTCTCAAAAAAAAAAAAAAAAAAGATGCATACAAAGATTGCACTACGCTCGGATATTACCTAACTTTGAACGACTTTTTCGGTCAACAATTACATTCCATTCACAATTTTTTTCCCGTCCAAAAAAAAAAAAAAAAAAACAATACTCCATTAAAACTTTCATTTAAATAAACGAATATAAAAGTTGAAATAATTTCGTTTAAAATAACTTACTGTCAAAATTTGAAATAAAACGTTATTAAAGTCAAACAATTAATAAATAAAGTTAACCAAAATCAATTAGGCAACTATGCTTATTAACCCTGTAGAATACATAAAGAATCAAAGCAAAAATAAATTATTTTAAATTACATTTTAACAACCTTCAAAAACCAAAAAAAAAACATCAGATTCTAAAACTCCAACTTTCAGGTAAAAGTTTCTTAGTTTTGTAACCATATCCCCCCCCCCCCCCCCCCCCCCCCGCATTAAATTAATCGCGCAAAAATCCATAAAAATCAAAAACTTATCCGTGCGTACCTTTTAATTAATGTTTTCTCATAAAAATTTTCCATAAAAAAAAAATATATATCAAACATGACATATAACATGCTAAACGATGACGTCCATCGTTAACCTTCCTTTCATATTTCGTATATTAAGCTATTAATTCTGGAAACTCTTGACAATAATTTACCGTTCATCTAATGATCGATCGATTCCGTCATCCTTCGTTTTTTTCCCTTCTCGTTTAATTCGTTTTTTAATTCATTCGTGAAAGTGGCAAGCAAACACCTCATTCACAACAATACATGAACGGTGTTATACATTTGCTTCGAATTGTCACTCACCTGTACCCCCACTACCCTCTAAAAAAAAAAAACTCCCTTCCTTCCACTCACTATCCTCATCATCATACCCCCGCAGAGAAAATAAAAAAGATTTCGAATTAAACGTATGAAGTCAACAACCGCAGCGTTTAAATCGTTGGAAATTGTGAACTTGTCAAATACGTCCATTGTGAATAATAAGCCTGAAGGGATTTTGGCGCCTTCTCTTTTTCTAATTCACCGATTTTTGTACATTGTCAACGCATTCCATGTCTTATTAACATTGTGTGCGAGTCAAATGCTTCATCATCGTCACCATATCCTTTTCCCAGGTTGTTAGTCGCGGAGAAAGAAAAAAGAGAGAAAAATAAAAAAAAAAGTCTTTCATCATTCGCATATTTTATTTTAGGAAAAAGGTTATGAGTTTACACGTCTGCAATCTTGTTTAACACGCTGTAGGCGATTCATATTCATGATAAATACGCCGTCTATCTTTCTCTCCCCCTATTCCTACTCATCCTTATGTGTTATGCCGGGGAAACGTATTCGAACGTCAATTTAAATATCACAAATTCCACTTTTCTTCTTTCATTCCTGACGTTCGCGTCAAACGAAAACGATCGACGTTTGAAAACTCTATTGACAAACACTTGCTCCGTTCAATTAAACATCGAATTAAGGTAGATTTAGAATCATCCATAATTAATTACATAGATACTTCATCATATTTTTTTTCCTATGGGACCAATAGAGATTTTATGACGTTCAAGCAAACACACATTACAACGACTGGTCATAATCTTAAGCTGATGAAATGCGTCAAACAAATTTACTATCAATTTGCAGACGAAACAAAACACTCGTCTATGCCTAAACATTACACGCTAATGATAAATTAATTACGCTTAAGATGAAGTTTAATAAAATTTAACATGATGATGCATTTGGCGTGAGACGATTGTGGTTGAATGATTAACAAAATCTGTGCGCTTTACAAACCCCCAAAATAGTTGCCCATTCTGTTTTCTATTCCCAAGTTGCCTCTCAAAATTAAATTAGCAGCTAATCTAACAATAGAAACTAATCTAATGTAATGAATAAAATGCTCTCTTGATAAGTTGTTGGTGCTGTTGAAGGAAAATAGGTTAATAGAAACATTATCAAGACATTTCATTTTTTTAAATGAAGTATTTCATAAGCTTATAAGATATTTTTAATTAAGTAAATAAAAAAAAATTAAATAAACTTTAAAAAAAAGTGGTATGTGATAAGTGTATTACTGAATTTTTAAAGATGCTTTTCACTATACGCCTAGCCTTCCTTTTAATTTTTTTATTTTTAATTGAATCTTTATTCTGCATTAAATTTATGTATAAAATTTTTAATGCAGAAAAGAGATTCATTTAAAAAAAATTGTGTTTAATTCTTTTTTTTTTTTTTTTTTTTTTTTTTTTGATACCGTATGAAATATTATACTGTTTTTAAACAAATTTTGTTAACTTCTAAAATTCAGTCTAATGCATTATTAAACACCTTTTTGGAAATATTTTTATCCCAAGCCGATGCTGAATAATGCCATTAATGCAGTAATGAATACCAGAAAAACTTACGATAATTTAAAATAAAATAATATACCACTCGCATTTCTCCCACGATTATAATTTTTTTTTAAAAAAATTTATATTCATAAATTATTGTCAACAGTTTGACTCAAAAGGAAATAAATTTGACAAAAAATATAGACGTCAATTTTCGTCTTCATTTCCAATTGTATTAGCGCAGCCCGAAATGTTCTTTATAGTGTATTTGAAGATTGGAAGAGATGACTAAAAATGTTGGAGGAAAGTTTCCAAGTTAACCTTCGAGTCATCGATTTCCTGCCTCGTATAAACCCCCAACTTTCTCTCCTTCTTTCTTTATTCATATTATTTCTTTTGGTATGTTGGCTCCTCCGCCCAACGCATCTTCCCCATTTTCTTCGAAATTCTCCTCCTTAAAACCTTGAATGTGGGTCTCGGGAGAAAAGATAGGCGGGTTTAAAGCTCAGACGCCGGGCCAATGATGTCGTGCAATCGGAAATCAAAAAAGCAGCCAAGGATGGAAAAGGAGAGAAGACGGAAGAAAGAAGATGAAAATTGGTTTCTTTCGGAGGGCATTAAAGGCGTGTTCTCGCGGCAAGATACTTCTTAACATAAACGTACGCTAGTAGGAAATACGAAAAGCCCTTACCTAAAGAAAAAGGCACCAACTTCAAAGTACAAATTACGACGCTGGAACCAATGCGAGACTACCGGGAACCCTACTGGCTTCCATTTCATAATCTTAAGTCTACAGAATGCTAGCCAATCTTCACAATTATTAAAGACTTGATTATACCAACGGTTATCAACACTGTTAAAACCGAAATACCACTACAGTAACTGTTCGTTTTAATTATTTATAATAAGACGTACAGTGTACATTACAAAATTAATGTATCTCGATTCTCGACAACTTTTTAACTAGTTTTTAATAAATAATAAAGCTTTAGGTAGAAGTAACCGTTAATCTTAAAAATTAAAATTGTATAGGTAACCTACCATTTTCAATATAACCTCAAGTTTCTCGATACCTTTCCTACTAAATTTAACAAAAATGCATGTTATTCAGTTTCCACAAATATTCTTCAAAATTGGACAAATTTACTACGATATTTGAACAACTGTTTGCGCACAATTTCAATAATTATTACGCTAATTGAGAAAAATCCTGGATGAAAAAACTAATCTAATGTTATAAAAATACATTTATTTTTATTGAAAATATTTATAATTTTATTTGTCTTCATAAAATTTGCCTTTAATTTTTTAAATAATACAAAACTTTATCTATGAAAAGCAACCAATATAAAATTGAGGATCAAATTATTTTTCTGTGATTAAATCTATATTAAAATCGGTATTAAAAAGTTCAAAATGTAAGCTTACATAATTGTATTGTAAAAAAAAAAAACCTGCATACAAATTATGTCGCTTATATTAAATCAAATAAATATTAAAAATCAATTTCTAACTAATTAATTCATATAAAAAAAATATATGATTTCCCCATCGGTTAATATTTGCCCTCCCTCGGCTCCCATCACCCGTCTCATAATTTCACAGTTCCCCATGCATTTTCTCTCTCTCTCTCTCTCAGCTTGCAGCTTAACGTTTCACGACAAACTGTTTCCCTGAGATCGTAATCGTCTTTTTATGCGAGGCTTGACTGCTCTCCGGTGGATCAAGGGGATCAATTTTCTTGCGGTTGTAGAGCATTATCAACGTTTCAGCACAGCCTACCAAAATCCCAGTGCCGACAGTGTCTCCCCTCCTCCGTCCAATGCGGTTAGATTGGCTCCAAAAACATAAACCTCGCCCAAAGAAAACAGCAAAAATCATTGTTTCTAATATCTTATTCTTAATATCTGTGTCCAACTTGCGTATACTATGTCGCCTTTGGTCATGCATAACAATGGCTTCAACTCGAATCTACGTTTAGATACATCATACATGCATGAGATATGACAGCGAAATTGCACCTTTGAAAAAAAAACTTTTGCTTGTCACAACGTTTTATTCACACCCCAATACGATTCAGCAGTTTTCGAAAAACTCCGGCTAAACGATTAAGCTATATATATGTATACATAAGTCTCCCACATGATTGATAGCATCAGTTTACCTAGCGAGTAAGTAATAATCGGGAAATGCGATGTCACCAGTTGCAAACTCGACTAGGAATAATAACTTGGGGAAAACTAATTAAGTACATCCAATTCGGAGAATCTCGTTCATTCTCCATTTAAGAAATCCATCAAAATAATTAATTTTTCTTTTCTTGGCAATGAAATCTTCCTAAACGAAAAAGAAAGACGTCAAACAATCTCATTAAAAAGCCCATCAAAAATAATTAATATTGGGTTTAATCGAGTTATTATTTTTTTGTGGAAATTTATTAAAATTAACTTTCTGGCAATTTCCTGTAAAAAAATTATTTACTTGTATAATCCAACTACAGTAGGCTACATGTATTTCAAACGTAAAAATAATGCATAATTTAACCCATAAACAAACACTGCTTTCTTATAACTTAATTAAAATTATTATATTTAAACCAAACTGATAGAACTATTGTAAACCTCTCCGATTATTAAATTAAAAAAAATAATAATAATAAAACCCTTTACCCTTTAATAAAAACCTTTCCCTTTCGTTCAAAAGCAAAAACCTCGATAATTCGATGTGTACATGTACTCGTATATCACATTTTTTTTGGAGAGATCGATGAAGTTTTTACAACAAAACCTCTAAATATCAAATTTTTAATAGCAAACACCTACAATAAAACCTCAATAATATCGGAGTGAAAATGCTGATCCTTTCTCCCACTTTCAACCACTGGAGCAGTTTTCCCAGCCACCACATTTTGTCACGTGAACTAGTCAAGTGAATACAGTACTGTACTGTATTCATATCGGTATGCCATCTCCTTGATAAATCGAAACCCAGTCAAAACGAAACTTCGGCACATATCCAAAAAGTTTGCTCTTCCACAGAAATTCATAATATCAAAGTTCTAATTTAATTTTCGCTTCTTTAAATCGAACATTTTTTTTATCAAATATAATTTCACATATTGATTAAAGTTAATGTTTACGCAATATAATGAAATTTCCGATTAAACTCAAGTTTCAATTCATTTTTATTTTGATGGGTTTCCTCTGCTAAACTATTATTCACTTTGAATCCTAACTTTTTGGAACGTATTCACACGTAAATCAAAGTCAAGTCAAAAATATGTACTCAAAAAAACATTAAAATGCATTATTAAATTTTTAAAAAAATCCTTTCTAAAATATATTTTCAATTTTGAATTCTGCATTTAGAATCATAACACGTTCGATAAATACTACGTTTTTTTAAAAAAATAATTTAATATCGTTTATTATAAATTATTTATAAAATGTTAATTAACTCGCAACTATCTAATAGGTTTTTTTTATATTTCATTTGTATTTGGCTTTTAATTTTGACTGTAATTGCATACGCCATTAGCGAAAGAGTCATTAACGGTTTTTCTAAAGTCGAATTAGAAGATAAATCGAGTTCATTCCCTGTGTTAATTGAAATTACACCGACTCCATTGTTTGTGCATGTTTAGTGTCCGTACATTATCATGTTAATCAATCGCTTTCTATTCACCTCACTCCTCCCCTTTACCACCAACCACCCTTAACCCCCCCCCCCCCCCCTCGCAGCTTTACTCTTTAAACTTTCTGACAGCCAAGCTCCCACAATAGATTTAATTTATTTAATTCAATCAATCGTTCTTTCTTCTTAATGGGCAAATTCATTATGAACAAAACGTCAATTCTTTCATTTAAGTAATAATATTATTGTATTGTGAATATCGTAAAAACCAAAATGATAACGTCCAAAATACGCCATAACCAAAAAAAAAATCCTCTTCAATATTAAATCCATCAAACATCCACAAACATTAATTCCAATTTCTACGTTTTTGTCCATTTTGTGTGTGGGTTTTTTTTTTTACTTGAACACAACCTTAACATGGCAACAAATAATTATTAAGCTAATTTAATTTATTAGAAATGATAACGATAACAAAATGGACATTGTGTGTATTTACAGTATTTTTTTAATATCAATTTAGTAAGTACTGACACTTGTATTGTAAAAATAAAAACGAATCAAAAATATTTCCCGTCCATTAATTATATTGCTTAGTCCACTTAAGTAGCGTCAAAAAAATAAAGTATTGACGTTAAGTCGATGTAAGACGTTAATGACGTGTGTTTATCACCGTCGGAATGTTTGGCACTCATTTAATACGCGATCTTGAACGGAACAAACAAAAAATTCGCACCAGCTTAATATGTCACCTTCATTCTTTTCCCATATTCTATTTCTCTAGCTTTGATAAGCCTTTATGCGACTCAACATTACAACATCCTTCCTAACGGTACCGGTACCGTCAGTTCCACTACATCACCCTTTATTTATTTTAAACAATGCCGACAATTATTTTCGCGAGTTTATTCAAGACTCAACAAAATAATTTTATTTAATACCGGTAGTCTTATTGGTAAGTCGCATTATGTCGCAATATAATTTTTGAAAACGTAATTTTATTTACCGTACTTTTTTAATAAAAATAAATAAATAAATAAATATCGGTAAATAAAATTTGCATGTAGGTATTTATAACAGTATTTTTTGCAAATATATTAAATATTTAATTTGTCAAAAATAAATATATACCGGTATACTGTATTTGAAGATTCCGTATCTTTCCTGATTTCCAAAAAAAAAAACAAAAAAAACTATGAGCCTTTTGTTTCTCTTTTTAAAAACCAAAGTGAAAATGTGGAACTAGTTTCAATGATTGAAACCTGTTTCAAAAGTGCGGTCAACACTGGTAAGTTATTAAAAATTCAAGTTTCACAAACAAAATTTAGCTAAAACGATCTAACAAAACTAAGCTCATATTTAAAATTTAGTCTAAAGCAGCTTCATTGGATTATTTTTTTCTTCAAAAATGAGTTTGGAAACAATATATAGGCTAATAACAAATAATTTCGATGCAAATTTAATGTTTTTGAAGTTTTGATCAGCACTAGCAAATCCTGTAGAACTTCGATTCATTAAATTTTACATTATTTAAATTATTTCTGCCAAGACTTTCATTGAATTAGTAATTAAACTTTTTTTTAAATGTAATTCACATTACATGTACTGTATTAATGTTTTATTACAAATCTAAAATGCGAGATAATTCGGATAACCACATCCACTGTTTTAAAAATTGACTTGTTTTACTAGTAATTATAGACTAGCCTACAGAAGTTTGAATTCGAAGTACTGTAGCAATAGTTTTGCTACAAAAGAAGTAGCCATGTGAATAGCGTAGCCCACCGCCTTACAAACTGCCTTCTCAGGTACAATATTCGTCGAACCAATACGTCTGTATGTGCGTGTATGTGTGTGTTTAGTTCGCAGACATCGTTCAAGTGCGAGCAAACCCTCGTTTCATCATTTCCAACGGCGAGTAAATAATCGGAATTAGGAATTGTTTAAAGCTTAACCGATTGACGGATTAAGTTGCAGAAGGCGCGACTGTCAGATGAAAGCGAGGAGCAGACGAGCCGAGGGGAAGGGGAAAAGAGACTCTCGGGGATTTTCATCTTTTTTTAATCTTTCGCATTTGCAACAGTTCAAGTTTAGGATTAGAAAATTTTGTCCTCATAATTAATCACGTAATACTCTGTTGACTTTCGTGTAAACTCCGTTACACCCTATCAACTTCGACGAGAAAAACTGCCTCAAATTAAAACTCGAGACTATAATATCCATGTTTTAATTTTTAAAGCAAAAATAATACATTTCAAAATTTAAACGGAGCTAATAAGAACGGTTGTCAAAAAGAAAAAAATAATGTGAAAACATCAAAGAATGCACATTTTCAATCAATTTTGATCATAGTGGGATAAATATACCGTGTAGTACAAATACGGGCAATTCGTTTTGCTGTAGAAAAAATGAATATAAGTCGACCTTTACTGTCAAGGGCGTAGGTTCATGAGCGCAACATTGAGCATTTTATTACTATTTTGATATACCGTACTACAGTTCTATGCTACGATTAAATGTCCATGTGGGTTGGTTATTGAATTCCTCCGAAATAATTGAATAATGTACTACCCAAAGCTACCAACCCACATTTATGACAAACTCAAAAATTCCACTTTAAAGTTTTTAATAAAATTAATGGAAATAAAAGTTCAATGGAAAGTTACCAATCCTATGTGATGTCTTTACGGCCTTGGAACCTTCCAACAAATCCAAATACTGGATGAAACAAATACGTTTACGATATAGCATTGCTTGAGGCTCGGACGTATTTTACACAATGTAGACTACGTATTTTATTATACGAATAAACTTACAGTACCGTACAGCATAATTATTGTACCGGCAGTTACAACCCAAATTTCAACATTTTTGAGCTCTTTGTGTATAGTAAAGTTCAAACAAATAATGCTAGTCGGTAAAAATCCGAAAATGGGCTAATAGCATAACTAAGCTTCTAAAAACCCTACTCCCTATATTCACAGAAAGAAAAATAAAAAAAGGATAGTTTTAAAAACAAAAATAAATTTTCTTTAATTTGCTAAAAAGAAAAATGAGTGAACGTGGAGCCAATCACGGCTCGGTAAGTGCGCAAGTGTACGCTTGTAAGTGTTCATTGTGCAATCTTTGAACAAACGTCACAGAGTAGGATCAGGTTATCGCATAGAAACCTATAGGAAGCGGTGCTAAACTTTGGCCTTGTTCAAGGAAAGTGAGCGAGTAGATTAAAAAAAATTTAAAAAAAAAATCATTACTTTATTGTAAACCGAAAAATAGCATAATTTTGTTTGAGTGGTACTGTATAAATAATACCGTATTAAAAATTATTTTTTTCAATTTTATATAAGGTTATATATGTCTTAATAATAAATATTTGAACTGCCGGTAGTAATATTTCATTAGTGTCACTTATAATATTATTACAGTACGGTATGTTTTTTAAAAAAAAGTAAAACTATATTTACCGTTGTTTTCTTTTGGGCTGAAACTCAAAAATCGTTCTTGTAATAAATTTTAATTTACTTCTTCATTTTTATCTTTAAAAAAATGCAGTTAAAAATCGCCATCAAAAACAAGGTTAGAAACGCTACTGTTTATCTTCCAATCTCATATCGATACTAACCGAGTGTCTTCTATTTCTTGCAAATTATTGAACGGTAAATGGCGCTGCTTTCCGTACTAACCGATATTTCCTTTTCTACCGTATTTTGCTAATGATATAAGAGGCAGACAGGCGGACGATGGATCAGATCAGTAAGAAGGAGAGAGAGAGAGAGAGAGAGAGAGAGAGAGAGAGAGAGAGAGAGAGAGAGAGAGAAAAAAAAGCAGCACAGAACGAGCGAAAGACAGTGAGCACGTACAACACATGTGATGGAAAGCCGTCAATGATCTCTCTTCCCCTTTGCCACCCAATTCGCACTGCATCTCAATTAGATTGACAAAAGTTTATTGCTCTCGCATTCATTCCCATTGCCTTTTAACACCAAAAAATCTACCGTCTATACAGAACCGCACTGTATATTATATTTTTTTGTTCCTAACCCCCCCCCCCTTCCCTGCCAAAATGTATCACACGTTTTACGGGATTACACTCATACAAAAATACAAAGTAGAGGACAAGTAATAAATAATCTCATAAAATCTCATAAAAGCGTTATATTTCTCAGCTAAAAACTTCCCTTAAAAATTAAGTCTCTTTTCATATACTGTACCGGTACATTACGAGATTTCGTCTTTCTCACGTTTGCTACAAGCGCGCGACATAAAACAGGGTACATATTTTTAATAGTCCAACATTACTTTTCGATATCGGTATATTAATTAATTAAGCAATATCTATAATGAATTTATTCTGCTTTTTCTCTTTTTTCCTCGCCGCTCGCAACCCCGCCTCCTCCCTTTAAGTTAGTTAGAAGTTTCATGCCGCTTGTTTAAAGAGAAGAGAGAAACTGATAATAAAAAAAAAAAAAATTTGGAAGATGAGATTGATCACTGATGTACGGAATTTATCTGATTCAAAGTTTTCCCCTAGAGAAATCAACTAATGACTATCTCGTGATTTACCAAAAGAAAAAGAAAGAAAGAAAAAAAAAACCCCCCAATATCGGGTCGCATCTCTCCCTAGAGTTATCGAAATAGGGGAATACGAGACGAAAGAAGAGCGTAGCGAAGAGATGTAAATAAGTAAATGCTTTCCAAATCCGCATTCTATTTTTTAAATACCGGAAAACCACTCAATCCGAGCATCAATTCGCTATTGACGACATATAATGTACATGACCTGCCATTATTCTAACTTTGGCTAGACAATACTTAAAAACTTTGTTGCCACCATATTAAATTTCTTAGTCTAGATTAAACCATTTTAATCTGTATTTAAAAGTTTTGAGCGCAAACAAAACAAGTTTCACAATCGAGATTTAATGAAACATCTCTCTACAGTCTATACTGTACTCAAATAGCAACCTTTTAAAAGACTTTCCATAGCACTTACTTTGTGTAAAAAAAAAACATTTAACATTTTTATTTCGCATAGTGACGTAAACTCTTAGTCAAAATATATATTTTAAGTAGGTATCAAATTCTCGGAAATACCCTGAATGTAATAATTACAGACAAGATTATTTCTGTATTGTTTTTCTAACTGAGCCTTTGCTTTAATAAACTCTAAAATAATGATCCAGACTTTAGAACCTAATCAAAACTTGAGGTTTTATTATTATTATTTTTTTTTTTTTACCACTAAAAAATGATTTTTGTAAATCTTATTTGAGAAATTTATCTCGTTGAGTAAAACCTGTTTTCTTACCGCCATTACAGTACTTATATCGAAGATAATTCGCTAAATTCAAAAATTCGGTGGCAATAAAATACAAATCCCACTCACTTCCTCTTCTATCGTACCTAATGGTAATAATAAAAAATACTACAGAATTATACAATTATTATGTAATCGCCGTTTTAATACGCCATTTTAACGAAACTGACAAGGTCAACAATCTCGATAAACCCTTTCGATTCATTTGATATGTATGACAAACACCTGTCAACCATCAACATTTTATCGACAAAACGTAGTGTTTGGTTGTTGTACAGTAGTTGAATGAAAGAGAGGAGATCTAGGGGAGAGAGGGGGGGGGGGGGATAAAAGAAGAAGAGGAGAAAAAAGTCACGATTTTTCCCACCGTCATCCGTTTATTTTTTATTATTTAGGTCTTATCATATTAGAAAGCATAGTGTAGGTTGGTTGGGGTTTATATCTTACTCCAATGTATCGTTACCGTACACGTACTGATAAATTGGAAAGATGCGTGTATAGCTTTCTTTTTCGTGATCTAAATGCGCCCACAAATACACACACTTAAAGTGAGGGTAAATAATTCATATAACTTAATAGCGAAAATGAAGAGGGACTAGAGTGTCGTTAACAAGACACACACGAAAAGAAGAGAGAGAGAGATGAGACAGGAATAACAGGGTTACCGGTCCAAACGAAATGTTTCGATATCTAGTGTCTTAAAATTAACTACATTTTTGTATTAAAAAAATATATATTATATAATAATAAATTATGACGTCATAAATCGCGCGACAATTATTATTAGAACTTCTTGGTCTTGCTCCATGCGCACTCGTTCAAGTTTCAGTTAAGTTATTAAATTATGCGAGAAAAAGGGTTCGCGCTGATAATTAAATACGCTCGTTACAAAGTCATTCAATATTTAGCAAAAATGATAGAAACTTAAACGAGAAGATCCTTAATGCGCAATAATTGAATTGCTCGGTAGAAAGCGGGAACGGATTTCATTAATTCCCAAAGGAAACAACCTGTTAAAAAGGTAACCTCACTGTACTCAAGTTAAAATCATTCCCGTACGCTTTCCACACAAATTTGAAACGCAAATAAATTACGCTTAGAATAAATTTCACTGCCGCCTAAATTTATCTAGATTAAACGACTTAATCTTGATTTAAAGTTTCGGTAGCGACAAGACATTGTACTACAATATTATACTACTCGTCAAACAAGATTTATAGCGCAAAACCTTACTACGGTCCTCAGAGCTTTAAATGTAGAAAATGCTAAAAACTACGTAAACAAATTTAAAAATTATTTAAAAAAAAACAAATGAAAAACAAATTTGAAAATGGTATTTTTTAATTTTAAAAAAATGGCTTTATTTAATTTTTTTTTTTTTTTTTCTAAATCGATTAATTCATTCAAGTTTAAAAATTAAACTTATAAAATAAAAATAAATTCCGACTTGAATTTTTTACAGAAGTTTCAACTACGTTACCAATTTAAACTTTAAATTCATAAAAATTACGACTGCAATACTGTCAAGTAATATCCAAAACACAGAACTGCAGCGAAGTAACACGAGACTCGTGTTCACAGCAAGATTAAAGATACAGTACCATTTTCTCAACACTGTGGCTTAATATTCAAAAGTTGAAATCGCCCAATTGTACATGATTCCACTTCTAGGTTCCAGAACTGTTCATAAGAGTAAGAGTCTCCTTTGTTTAACAGTTTTTCTAAGAATCTACTTTGAAGGGATTAGCATTGATTTGAACCTTTGTAATAAAGACATGTTTTCATAAAACAGTCTTATTACTATTATGCCAGATCGTTTATTTCGCTGCCACCAGAAGACATGATTATTATTTAAAATAATAAAAAAAAATCTTATTAAAGCTATTAAAAAAATACTTGTACATGTAGGTTAAAACTGCTTACCCCTTTTTTCAAAACTAACTTTGGGTTTTAATCTTGATTTAAAAAAATAATTTTATTAAATTTTATATCATTAATATTATAGTCACATGTAGCAAAAACCTCTTTTATTGTCACCAAAACAATTCAAGATTCAGTTAGTAAATCTAGATTTAGTAAGCTGATGGCAACCAATACTGCCCCCCGACCCATTCCCTTTATCTAAATTTGCTAATAATTAAAAGATTTAAAAATCGGCTTTTATTTACCAATAAGCTTCGAGACATCAATTTTCCATCCTTAATAGACTTGCTTTTGTGTCGCGTCGCATCGCACAGTGTAGCAGTTCGCACCCTTTATGTAGATGACCCAATGGGATGACCTCATGATTTCCCCCCTCGGAAGACGATTAAGTGTCACAATATTAAAAGGACGTTGACGAATGAATCATCATTTACCCAGACTCTCTCTCCGACCCGATATTTTCTCATTCAAAAATTATCATCCGAATATTGCAACACGTATTCTAACGACTAGAATATTCAATCACTTTTACAGCGCGTGCGCTTAAACTTTTCGATAAACTCTCTCACACACGTATTATTCTCTCACTATTTTTTTTTTCTTTTTTTCTTCTCTAGAAATACGTTTTCTCCCGAGACAAAATATGGGTGACAGTCGTTACTAAACGGAGCACGTAGTGTATTTTACCAACAAGAGATCTTCAAATACTTTATCTTTTGTAAATCGCAATACGGTATTATAAAGCTTCATCGATGAACAATCGGTTGACAAAAACTACGCTACTATTTTTATAAATATTTAGAGAAGAAGAAATAAAAATATATATATATATACCTGTATTTTTAAGCAGAAGGAGATATATATCGTAAATATTTATCTACCGATAATAATTATTGAATTATTCAGAAATTGCGAGTGAGAAAGGACGATGGTTAGCTTTTCACCGAGAAAAGCCTTTGGTCGGAGAATTATCTGAAAAACGGATTCGAAGGCTTAATAAAGTGCTAAGCACCGTTGATGATCGCTCAGATATTATCCCCTTAAAATAAAAAAAAAATAAAAAAGATTTGGTAGTCGACTCGTGTCATATATTTGTCTCGCAAGTCACTCTTCATGTGCCGCAAATCCCCAAAAACCTTTGATAGAGCTTTACGTGAGAATGTAAAAACGCAAGCCTTTTTTTTTTTTTTTTTTCATTATTTTGTTGGTCGTCTCAAATTTGTTTGTATATACAGTATTTTTTTTTTTAAGAATAAACATGAATTTAGCATTTATTTCGCAATAATAATATTATTTCCAACAATAAAAATCAATTTGTTTATCTTTTACCGGGAGTATAATTTTTAGTTTCAATTACTAAGCCTATTTTGCGGTGTTTGTTGCTTTTTTTTTTTTTTCTTTCAATTTTAAAATAAATTTAGCAAAATTAAAATTTTATTTCCTACCGTTAAAAAGTGGATTTATTTGAATAAATCGAGCTTTTTCCCTTCATTATGAATGAAATAATTAAGTGGAATATCTATCTCTACAAGCGAATGCAAATAATCTTCTAATTTTTTTTTTATTCGGTCTTCTAAATTTCGACGTAAATCTTAAATAATTGCAGTTCTAAAAGATTACAGAAGATCTCCTCTCCGTTTCCAACGACCATTAATGTGACCTGCTCACTACCTGATAAGAACTCGCCACTCTTTTAATTCCTTTGCTCAAAGTAGCGCAAACTTTTTTTTACCACTTTTGTTTCTAAAATAAAATTTCAAGCAAATTGCAAACCAAAAAAAAAAAAAAAAAATTATAATATAATATATTTTTTAATATTTTTATAACTCATTTTATAGTACATGTACTCAAACTTTTTCGAAGTGTAGTCCATATTTTTATTTATAACTAAATTGCGTCAACCCGCGCATATAATAAAAAGTATAAATATGAAGAAGTTTCGCAATATTGTCATAGCAAGCAAACTCCAAAAAAGCTATTCTCAAATTTCAGGAAATTGCAATTTCCAGTGGTAAATGTCTCTCTCACTCTCTCCCTTCAATGTCACTGATTTCCCTGCCCAACTCAAGATATCCAATTATAGTCGCAAATAGATTTAGGCCTATTTGACGAAACGACCATCACAAATTTTTACTAAGTAACGCTCTCTCTGCTTCCTCCCCTCCCCCTACCAAACGTTTCTAATTTATTTTTTTTTTTTTAGCTGAACGCCTATAATAAATTCATTAAAAAATTCCAATCGGAGCTTTATTTTAAAAAATCACGCCATAATAATATTAATTATATCCCCTCGAAGAAGAAATTAAATCACTTCCAATATTATTATCACTGTTTTCCGAATAAGATTTGAAAAGGGTAAAGTTAAATTATCCAATTTTTTTTACAAGGTTACGTCACGTCGAACGAAAATTACGAAATCAACGAATAAATTTGCTTCAATTCAATTTTCCGTTTAAATAGCATATAATACTGTAGAAAATAGCGTGATGACACGAAATTACTCTATTACGTTCACGATTAAAACCCCTGAAAATGATAATTCTCAGATTCAAAAAAATTATTTAAACTGGCATCCCGAACTTAATATTTCTCTCAAAAATATTAGGTACATGTCCATTCCTTATTAAAACAAAAAAAAAAATTTAATACTGTAGGCCTACTCGTTTTTAAAATTTAATAATTTGGCAATTTATTTGCGAGATTAAAAAAGTGAAATTGATTTCAAACCCAATGACTATTGTTTTCATTAACCTTTTTAACTTTTGCTCGGCGTAATTATTTATTTGCATCCTATTAATCTACTCGCCGTTTCTTCTATTTAAATTTCACTCTTTCAAAGATTTGCGAACTTTTCCACTCGTTTACTACTCGTAGATCTCAACTCAATCCGAAAAAAAAAATCAAATGAACTTTAGATTACATTTTTCACGTCAGCTTACTCAAATTTCCCTTCAATATTTTGTCTTTGCATTGATTACTGCCTGGTATTCGGTTTTTTTTTTTTTATTAAAAAAAATAATTTTAAGTCTTAAAATTCCTAACACTTTTACGGTCCATTCTTACTGCACCAGTCATATTCGGCATTACCAACATAATCAATCGCAAAAAATTGACAACTTTTTTGATTTCCTTGTTTACGTTTCAGGGCAAAAAACTTGGCTCCTCGGTTCGATATTTTGATTTTGTAGGAAGAAGAATAAGAAAGGGGGCAGGATAAAATCAGCCCTTTTTAAAAACGTGATTAAATATTGTCAATAATAAACACGTACCTGTCAATTACCCAACAATTAAAATTTCTTGTTAAATGTACTGCAGTTGCAAGCATTTCCAACATTCTAATTATATGTCTCCAGGCGGATCGGAAGAGAAAGCGTTTATAAATAGCTTAGTAGATGTGTGTGTGTGTATTACCTTACACATTGTACGCTTGTACCTGTCTACGATATTATCCAACTGTATCGAAATAAATTAATTACAGTGGTGGGTAAAACGGCACGCAAATTGAAACTTTTAATTCATTTGCATGTTACAGCGAGAGAATTATAAAAGAGAGAAAGTTGGAGGAGTTTTTTTTTTTAAATTCGATATGTTCCTGAATTACCCGCACAAGCCAAATTAAGTTTCGAGACGGATGACCGAAGATTATTCAATGGGGAAAAAAACAAATTATAACCTTACTTAAAATATATACAATAAACACGTAAACAAACAACTTACTTTTGAATCGAGGCGATGGCTTTATCTTTAATTGCTCCTATGACTCCAAATCCAGGCATTTTTTTAAACGTTTGTTGAAAGCTTTTTTTTTTTCTTCTTCTTCTCAATCGTCGGACGTAAGCCTAATATGACAGCGATTCATTTCGTTTCTCATTCTTACATAAAAGGAAATTTTTTTTTTCTTTTTTAAAAAACTATTTTTCTTTTTTTTTTTGTCTGTCAACCCGCGCGAATCGACAAAATATTACGAAAACTTTCTCTCATTAATTTACGCGAACACTACATTTAAGTTCGGGTAGAGAGTAAAAAGTCCAAAATTATTTTGTTGTTGACTCCGATTCAGGCGTTTTCTTTTTTCTGCCGCGCTTTTTTCTTCCTCTTTTTGAGTTAATAAACTGCGTTCTTAATAACACGACAACTTAAAATTATAACAATTTGGACATATTACCACGAGTTTTTGACGATTTTTCTCCCCAACAATTAAAACAAAATGTTGCTGTTGCTGCTGCGGTGGAGCACGTCTCGAGAGCTGCGAACGGAGGAGAGACTGTCACCGAGTAGGCAAAAAGCGAGTGGGCAGAAAGCGGGCAAATAGTGGGCAGAAAGCGGCGGAGCAAAAGCTTTTTGCCGCATCTTCTTCCTCTTTCCTCGTCGATGTTAACTGCGCCATCGCAGTTGCAAGCTCTGCAACTTGGAGAAAACTCCTCCGTCAACAACTTTCGCGTATACAAAAGAAAGTCGAAATGCCAATCGGAATGATGGGGCTCGATATAATTCGTGCACGTCACACATGTTTTGCAATCTGACTTATAACCTACTTTTTCATCTTTTTTTTTTGTAGTTTAATGGTACCGAGCACTATCTGTGCGGTTTTCTTCATATCACGTACACGTCATATAAAATTCATGTTACTAAATTACCTCGTTTACATTTTTTCATCATCGCTGAAAATACTTTTAAGAAATATTATTAAATAAAATTTAAAAAATTAAATTTACTTATGAGTATAACAAATTTTTTTAATAAAATTAATCGTAACGTTTATACAATAATTATTATAATGACGTATCTGTAGAGAAATGTTATCGGAAGGAGGGAAATTTCGGTCAACAATTCGGTCCCCCAAAAAACAGGAACAAATATCATTAACAATTAAAATAAAAACAATGATGTAAGTATACAGTACATATTTTTAAATAGTTTAAAACCCCATTATAAATAATTAATCCATTTTAATTTGAATACAAATTTTTTGTGGAATTTATAGCTTCAAAATACCCTAATTGAAGCGATAATAATGTTATCAAGGTTATGGAGTTTTCTAATCGCTAACAGTTTAATTAGAATATTGATTTTCTTTTCATTTAGACAACCACTTTACATGTCGGGAACAATGCCAGATAAAGTATTAGAACTAAGGATTCAAATTCTGCGATGAGCCAAAAATTTTTAAGTTTTTTTCTTATTTCCCCTAAAGAAAAACCGTCAATTACTCCAGATAGCTCGATCCAGGGATCTATTATAGTTCTACACAAATAAATACATGTACGGTATACGCATATAATATAGGCATCGCTGCAGATGACTTTGCTCAATAATAATTTACAGTGCATACAGGATTTTTAACTTTCATTCTGTTTAGATGTTATACTAAAAGCAATAGCCTCGATACCAATCTAACTAATGTAGGCTACTGTATAAACAATCAAGTGGCTGGAATAGTCAAAATTGCAATTAAATACAATATAAATTGGTACCGTACAAAACCGATACCGATGCAAAACTTCTGAAAGTTCAAAATTTTTGTTGTTTACATTTTAAAGATTATTATATATTTTTTTTTAAATTGAAAATTATTTGGGGATTTATTATTATTATTTTTTTTATCAAAACCAGGAAGAATTCAAACTGCAGCCTACACCATCAAAACATAAAAGGGCTCAAGTTTTTTCACACAAAAAATCCGCTTCAAATATTACTTTTGGCTTCTGCATAATCGCAATTATTATGCTGTACCGAGTAAAATGTATTTGTTTTTTAATGTTGAGCTATCTTTGAATTAAAAATAAATTCAAAATTTGATAAATTTCCATAACTAATTACTAGAAATGATAAAAGTGGGTTTAAATTACTGCATTCGGCCGTTAATGCTACTAACCGGGGACAAATTCTCTATAGGCTCTATAATTATTATCTCTATTAATAATTAAGAATACAAAACGAAATTAAAATTATATAAAAAATAATTGCTATCAAAACCAATTATTAACAGAATTTCCATTGCATAAAAATAAATATTCTAAACATCAATTTGGTTTTCTATAGAAGATTGATCAGACGTGGGCAAAAAAATGAAACTTAATAATCAACGAAAACCAGTTTTGAATCAGTTCCGTTATCTGCGTTGCGATTGGCAATAAGCGTACAATATTTATTTCTTATAATGAAAATGTATTTGAGTGTTAACACGAGTGTCAAACATAGGAACAATGAAAGTTGAGACATATATATGTGTGATTATGCTTTTTATATGTACCAACTATCGCTTTTAGCTTGCCTTATAAAATAACCTCATCATAAATCATTGGGTTGATTTGAAATGACGCGTCATATAGCCGCTGGTGCCTGACCAAAGAGAATTACGCACAGTTTATGACAGCGCAAGACATAATACGATATTGCGCATCGCTTGCTGATTTCATCTTTTTAGGACAAGACTACTTTGCTCGAATGTACTGTCGTATAAACGCTTTCTACAGTATATATCGAAATTGCATGACGATATCACTCCCTCCCACATCTCCCACCCATTCCCTTGTACGCGTGTTCAAGAATGAGTTAAACACACCAGCTCCGTGTTACTCTGCATGAATGAATTTCAGTCCACAAAATCCGTTACGAAGAAAGACTATACGCTCCTAACTTAGATTAAAAGCAAATTTGTTCATACATGACAACCTAAAAGTCTTGTCGTGTTGACGGTAACACTTTTTGCTAAGATAGTTGACGTTAAGCAACGTTGCATCAGTATTTGGATGAGTAAGTTGCATCACTCATTTCTCTACACCTGACAATTGTCTCTGGGGACCTTTTGGGACCTAAAAATTCAAGCGGTATTCGCCAATCGTTGTTTACTGTATTTGTTCTAAAAATTCCTAAATTACTCTTTTAAATAACATCATGCGTGGGAACAAAATACAGTAATAGAATTACACACGCAAAAAAAAAAAAATTAATACCGTACATTTTTTTAAAAATGTCTAAAAAAAAAAAGGCAAAATGTGCTTTTTCATACACTTCTCATACCGGTAATAAAATATAAGAAACTACATTACACTCAAAATGATATAGCCTAATTTAGCTCATCTGAAATATTTGTTACGTTATTTATATATTCTACATCTTGTGCTATACTTTATTGAGATGATAATAATAATAATACTTTGAGAAAATAAAATTGAATATTGAATTGTTAAATGCAGAACTATGCTTTTGTTTTTATTATACTGTACTGTATTACGATTCTAAACCTTTTCGCTATTTTAAAATTGAGTACCATCGTTGTTTTTCTTTTGAAATTGTGATGATTAAGGCTTAAACAGAAAACTTAAAGAAGGGGGGAGCTTGTTAAGTCTTTACACAGCCGCTATGCGAGGAAAGCTACCTACAATCGACTAAATTCTTTAAAAAATGCAATAAAATCAATAATAGTTACCTAATTTTTTTTTAGTTGTTGTTGACTTTATAAACTTGTAAAATCGTTTTATCCACACCCTCCCTACGTGTAAACAAGACTAAATTAAAAAAAATAATTTCATCATCAACATTTTGATGCTTAATGGTATCGAATCATCAAGTATCTGTAATCATAAATCTAATTAGAAAAATTCGATTGTTAATGATATTGCATCAACATTATGTTTGTAGAACAAAAAATAAACAAGATAACTAAAACTACATAAATCAAGTTTATTTAACTGAACCACATTGGCAGTGCTGCTTTTCCAGTCGCGCGCTTTAATTTCAATTTCATTGATGATTCGATTTCCGTATTAATAATAATAATAATTTTCTTAATACAAAAAATCCACGTTAATACCACGAAATACAATGAAAGGATGTTATGCCTTTTGAGTATAAATATCTAGAATAGCAAATAAACTGTACAATAATTATTATTTTTTTTTTTTAAATTTTCATACATTTGTAAGAAAATGTTTACAACTTGCAACACTTTTAATATACGGATTTCAGTCGTATTTTACATGACATTGTATTTAAAAACTATGAAATAAATTTTCACAATATTATGTGTGATGCTTCCATTACAGTATTAAATTAAGCAATTAAGACTATAATGCTGGTACTTCAATGGCACAATCAAAAAATCTAAAATATAAATTACAATTATATTTTAAATCTATAACCTACTGCTCACTCATGTCGCGAATATAATTTTAAATACATTTAATGTTTACAATAATAAGCGTTTTGCTTTGTAGATACTGTAAGTGCACCGCTGACATGAAAATTATGTATCACTTTTAAGCCTCTAAAATTTCAAATGTAAAAAATAGTGAAAACAAAATTTACATTAGTTATGCAATTTTATATTAAGACAGCATTATTGACTTAGATTTTGGTACGTATTAGATCTTATTAACATAAAAAAGATCCAATTCTATGCACATTTCACCTACACACAACAACCTTAGACTGATAAAAACAAGAAATTGCATCCATGATATTAGGTAACCGAATGATATGTTATGACAATTACATTAGACGTTTTACATTAAAATAAATTTGTATGCACGTAACAGTTAATAATTATGACTAGCAATCGCGTTATTAAATGCAAATCGGTATGGAATCGTTTGGAATGATTTGCCATGACTTTACATCAAAAACTGTCATCAAGCATGCTCATGATCACGACTCGAAAGTTATTGCGTTCGTGAACGTGAGATTTCATTATAATATTTTTAGTTTCTACATCACTATAAAATTCGTAGTTTTTCTTTTATAATTATTAATTTATTATAGACTATTTTTAAATAACTTTTGTTTCGAAATATCTATCAAAAGTTTAGTTACCAAAACTTCAAATAATTATCTGGACAATAATATTGCAATATTTCAAATCTATTAAATTAACAACTTCAAATATATAATAATCTTATGTAAAATATCACCTAAACCGACTAAATATATGATATTTAGTATATTCCAGAAACGTACTCATTTCAAATTGAAACGTTCGAAAGAACTACAAAATATATTATAGAAATTATTCTGCTGCGGGCTTCTATTCTAGATTGCCTAAATTAATTATTAAATACGTACAGTACATTAAATGAAAAATTAAAGTCTGAATATTATTAAAATAAAACAATTTTTTGATATTATAGCCTTAAGACTTATCAGACTAGAAAAGCTATCGAAATGGTGTTTTTAAATAATAAATTTTAAAACTAATTATTGTATTACGGTAACATAAATTTCTTTGTTAATTATTAAAACAATGCCGGAATTTAAATCAAAAATTTCACTTACAAATAAGAATCGGTGAATCAAACAAGGTTTAAACTTGGGTAGCTTTAGTTACTTTAAAACTGAAGGTTATCTGGAGCGTAGGAAGGCAATGTCTATAAAATTATGTAAACAATTATTATTAGAAAATAATTGGAGGTCGGGGAAATAATATCAATTTGTTGTAGTATAATTACCCTATAAATTAAAGTGGAAAACAAGGAATAAACCATAAATTAACAGGGTAGATCAAAAAATAACCCCTCCAGAAAATTATGTGTAAATTTGAATAAAACTGCGTCGGTGAAACTTAAAGAGAATCAACCAAACATGATCCGAATTTGTTAAAAGGTCGCCGCAAGAACTAAACTTGAAAAACATGCTACCAAAAATAAATAATAAAATCACGTCTTAAGAAATTAATGTCATTTAAGCAAAGTCTGCACATAAATATTATTGCAACAAAATAATACCCAACTACTTTTAAAAAAATTTCATGTCAGTTATTAATGCGTGTAAGACTTTTGTGATAGAAAATAAACAGCGCTAAATAATTTATATACTGTACTGTATTTTAAGGAAATTTGGTCGACCAAATACTTGTACTGCCTATAGCTTGTAAATAAATTTCTTACCTTAAAATGCATTCAGTAGACAGGTGTACTAGTTACAGTATTTCCAAGTAATAAAATAAATTTAAAAAAAAATGTTTAATTATAATATTATTAATACAGCGCTATTGTCAACACGGCGACATCTTTTTAAATTATATTCTTTGTATTTGCTGCAATAATAATTATTTAATGAACATTATTCTCGCGAAGAAGCACTTTTTTGGTAATAATTATACTGTAGGCTATAGCCTATACTAACTACAGCGAACGACCTTTTTCGTCACATTTTGAAAAAATAGAAGTATACTGTATTTAATAAAATGTTATTGCGCAACTCTTACAATGGTAAGTCAACGCCAATAAATCGCAATACCGTATTAAATTAATACTTTTAAATAACTTTTTCAAGTTATTTTTTCTTGCTTTAGCGTCATCTCTTTTCGAAAGTATTAATTTCTGTTGATTTTTGGGAATCTGCTGAACCTTCAAGTTTTTTTTGTGCTAAACCTGCAGCTACGTATGAAAATACACACAGAACTGCATAACAAATTTGATCGGCCTACCAAGAGAAAAGAACTTAATTTAAGTAAATACAAAGAAATAAGCTCACGTAACCTACCATACTAGATTTATAACGACGTAAAATAATTTGCCTAGTTTTTGGATCTATATGAAATGAAACGTAACATTAAAATATTTAACAAAGTAACAGTTATAATTTGACTTACTGTATTCTTCCAGTACAAAAATACCTCCTGTTTGAGTAAAGCATCTGCGGATGTGAACGAGTCTAACGAAAAACTAGAAAACATACATGTGAATTACTGAAAATTATACAACTTAAATTTTTTTAAAAAAATATGATCAAACTAAATAACACCAATGTTAGTCATCAGTGATGTAATCTATGCTAACGCATTTTTTTCCTCATGTAATGTTGTTACATGAATCAATTTTTGAGAATGCGTTTCATAGATTAAATCAAATTACATTGACATTGGTCTAAATTCATGCATCAGAATTATACTTAAAAAAAAACATTATACAAATCATGCTGAATATTTCAGATTTGTAACACGCACATGCCACGACAGATGCAAATTGCAAGCAAAATATTAGTCATAAAAGTTAAAAATTATAATTATGACAAAAAAGAAATGATTTTGAAACTAGATTCTCTTCTATGACCAGTGGTTAACTTAGGGTGGATAATCACAGTAACCAAAATAATATTTGAAAATAATAATAAAACAATAATAGCAACGTCATATAGGCATGTGCGAAACTTTGGAGATGGTCAAGCAGAAGAATATACTAAGTGAATACAAGTACATCAAAAAGAAAATGTACTATAAACTATAGAAAATGATGATGAGACCAACGATCACTACAATAACATAGAAATACACTACATGTTTTACCATGCAGGTAGTTGATAAAGTTGTTAATTTTTTTTAAAAAAATAAAATACTGTATAGTATATTGAAGACTAAATATCCGGCAAACAAATTTTGCTACCGAAATAAAAATTATTTTAAACTTTATAATATTTTAAACAAAATTACAGTATGTTCTAAACAGCAATGTTTTTTTTTTTTTTTGTCACTTAGTCAACTTCAACCACCTTCGATATTCCTAAATTTACATGGTCTCAATGTTAAACTTAAATCTCAAAAAATCACACTCAAATACCAACACAAACATTGATCATTTCGAATCTAATACACTGCATAATAATGACTACAATATAGGTGCACTGTTATCACATTTCTAATTTTTCACATATAAAAGTCTACGATATGGCAAAGTTATATGAACAATGTACCTCGAAGTCCTGATGATTGTCGAGCAGGCATGAGAAGGAAAAGGCATGAAGAATAAGGCAAGGTAGGTAAAAAGGTAAGAATGAAAAGAAAAAAAATCAGGATTTTTATCAAATTCAATAAACATTGCAATATACTGAAAATCGCAAGTAAGCACTGTATGTTAGGTTGTATTGCATACACCAATTGATCGAACAATATTTTTTTATTATTATTCTTTCCATAGAAAAAATAAAATTATACACCACACTTCGATTTATACTGGCTGCCAGATTTATATAAAATTAGTATAATAATAAATATAAATCACATAGCAACCCATTAAGGACCATCTCAAAAGTTCCATTTAGCTTGCTGGTAATTCAATTTTAGTTTAAAACTTCAATTTTTTTTAAAAAAAAATCTGATGTTAAACTAATACTGTTAATAAGAGTTTATACATCATTTCAAAAAAAAAAAATATATAACTTCATCAATTAATTTCCATTACCGTATTATAATTATTATCCAAACCTTATTAAAACTAATTAAGTTTACTAACATATTTCACTAAACACTTGCTGCCATATCGTTACTAACATTATTGAATCCAACTGGTCACCCATTAAATTAGATTTTACTAAAGCTAAATCTCAATTTAATTCAAGACTTCAATTAAATGCTAAAACATCTTGTTAAAAATAAATATTAAAAAATTTACAACTACACATAAAATTTTGGTTAAAATTAAATAAAAAATTTAAATTAAAAAATATATATATATATTATAATAAATATATAATCTTAAAAAAAAACAATATACACAAAATAAATTTGCATGCCAAATCTAGGAATGACCCGCGTAAATTTAAGTAATATTATAAATTATAATATGATTTAAAAATATTTAAATTAAAAAAAAAGTTAAATTAGATTACATTTTAAATATTAAGATAATTATTATAATAACAATTTCATTGCCATTAAAATAACATGCTATACAAAATCGAGACAAATAAATGGGAAATCGCCGTCTACGTTAAAGGATCATTCAAAGAAATGATTCATAAACGAATAAAAAATTTAAAAATACAAAAATACAACCACTATACAAACATATCAAAAAAATTGGTTTATAATCAACCCAAATATGAGCAGCCAGCCTTATTAAATTTCAACTAGCAATATATTAACAGCACACGCCTTACAAATAAAAAAAATTTAAAAAAAGTTGATTTTGCCAATTGGATATAAACGAGTAGTAGTTAAATGTCGAACTGACATATACAATAACGGCTAAATAGAAAGATATAAATATAAGACTGATAGAAATGGAAAGAAGCAGTGATAACTGCGCAAGCAGAGAAGTTTTGAGAAGGTCCTGCCATAACACACAGGCGTACAAAATACAATACAGGTTTCCTTCATTTTCACATGTCAATACTACAAATATAAAAATCCAAAAAAAACTGCTGAAAGATTAAACCGAATTACACTTTAACAAGTATAAAATAATTCGCCAATTACATCTTAAATAATATAATTGTAAACGTTTAGTTTTATGCTAATTAAGCATTTTCCTTATTCTGCAGAATGATTTGCTAGAATTTTTTCATCGAAATAAAAATTCCAACTCTTACGATTAATAATTATTATCAATAACCAATATATAGAAAAATTAGCTAACTAGGAATAATAAATTCTAAATAAAATTTTACTCGAGTTTCTACCTCAAATTGGAATTTAAAATTAGAATTACAGCTAATTCTTTTAGCCAAGCCTACAACATTAATTATAAAAATCAAGTTTCCTACCTTACTATTGGCAAACAATAATCCTACACCTTCCATGCATACTTGCAAAAGGCCACCTTCACTTGTTCTCATGTCTTGAACAGGAAACTCTCCTCCCAATTCTGTCACATAAAATAAGATGGATTATTTAGTAAATAAACTAAGTTATTATTTCAATTCAATAAATATACTCGTACAAATTTTAATTAAAATAGATAATACCCTTTCTTAAATTTAATTATTAGACTTAATAACAAAAAACCAATGCAATATACCTGATACAGGCCCATTTCCTCTAACTGCTGCTCTTTCAACAGCATCCTTAATACAATAATATAAATCCTTACTCTAAAAAATGTAGGAAAAAAATGTTTGCTATCAATTCTCAAATTAATTTACAAAGAGGCGATATTTACTTTGCGAGTATAATATTTATGCAACTGTGTTTGACCACCATTTCTTCTCCACAAACACACTACTTTGTTTTTAGGGCTATAGGTCATATTAACTAATCTTTCATACCACCATCGTTCAACAATAGCGCCATTAACACTTCTTAAAATAAGTCCATCATCCCTGACCTATATATTAAAACATGATTTAGCTCACTTTAGCCACAAAAAATATAAATAATTTTACCTCCATAAAAAGCATATCGCCAGAAGAGTCAGTTCCAGAATGAACTGTAAAGGTTTGCCTGTGCATTTGACGACTAGGAAGAGGTTTTAAATCAATGTCGTTACCATGCTAAATAAATTAATGTACAACAAGAAATACGGTAAATAAATACACGTATATACAATTATAAAGATCAATCGTACTAAATTATTAATAGATTCCAAGAGCTCATTCACTTCCTGACTGTATACTAATCCAATGTGCGACTTTCCAAGAAGACGACGAACCTTTCGTTTAATATCTAACTTTCCAACATTTGTCATTATCATAAAAGCAACTGTATTGTATAACATCGTAGACAGAAGACGATCTTCATCATGCTCTAGCCGTTTTTTATCCAAATCAGATAACGAACTGTATCTAAAATAAATAACTTCAAATTGTTATTTTCCATCATCAAATCGCCATTTAATTATTAATACCGCTCCATCATTTCGCCAGGACCTTGATCCATTCCAATAACGTCTCGCTCTTGAGCAACAGCATCCAAAAACAAATTTTCCCAGAACTGCATTTGATCCCATAAGGTAGATCGATCTTTTCCTTTTAAATTTATAAAATTAAAAAAAAAATTTGAATATATAAACAGTAAAGCAAACCAATTAATCCTTCGAATAAATAAGTACGACCCGTATCAGGACTTGGCGTTCCAGACGTATTAATCATATTTCCTCCATGGTATCTAAAACCCATACTTAAATTACTTTTACTACTCCAAACACTAGGCGTTCTTTTTTGAACTCTTGGAAACTGTAACAAGTAAAGATCTCAATTAATAATTCATTTATATAAAATTAAAATTAAGAGCCTACATTTCCAGCTTCTAGCTCACTATCAGAAACTGTAGAACGAAAAGATTGATGGCTTATTCGAGACCTTTGAAATGATGGATTAGTGATCATGCTACCAGCGTCACTGGCATTACAGCTTAAAAATGCACTTTCTGACGTTTCCGACTCAATACTTGTCAGTTTATTTAATAATAATTGCCGTTTAGCATTTAAAATATCTAAAAACATATCGGAAGCCGCGTCTGTTGAATGTGGATGAAGAAAAGAAGCTGTAGCACTAGATTCATCAGGAGTCACGGATCGTTCGAGTAAACCGAATTCAGCTAAAACAATATTAATATTCATTTATGTACATATAATTCCAATAAAATATGAAATTAATGCTTACTATGCTCGCCTTTACTACTCCTTCTACTACTATCTTTTGATCCAGGTTCACTAACTTGAAGATATTCCATACTTGGATTTAATGAAGCAGATTTTGGAAATTCGGAAGGACTGCTTGGACAACTACTTCGCTCAGAGCCTAAAATTCAATTAAAAAGTTTTTTAACAAAATATTTTACTTATTACACACCTGATTCCTACCTAACAATTGCTCATCGTTCATACTCCTACTATCTAATTTTGCTTGTGGTTCGAGCAGATGTCTGTAAAGATTTTCTCCGCTTCCAAATGGGCTACTTGACTGAAAAGAAACGTTGCCATTAAAACAATTAATAATTATTATCTAATTAACTCTGCTTATATAATTTACTTGAGATAATCCTGTAGTAATCGATGACGCTGTATCGATGCGCCCATTATCGGTCAGATCTTTTGACCAGTAATGAGTATGTGTTATTTCTAATACTTGAAAAGCCGAAGCTGAACCACCCAAGCCAAAATTCGCATATGTATGTTCAAGGCCTTGAACCATACATTGCAATAGTTTATGATATCCTTTCCAAACAGGCCTACTTAAACACTGTAATAAAGAATAATCATTTATCGTTTTCACGCATTTCTATACTGAGTAAAGCAAAATTTTACCACATCATCAATGTGGTCATCTGGTCCAATTTTCATCTCTAATGTTTTGTTTAATCTTGAGACTAAATAAGTTCTATAGCTTTCATCCTCCATTAGTTTTCTAACTCGATTTAATTTCAACCATCCAACTCCTTCGCCTTCTAACACATTATTTATTACTTCGTTAAGGAACTGTTGGTTTTCACTTCCTGTTGCTCGAGCTTTCGCTGGAGATACTTGTCTACAATAATTCATCAAATCTTAACTACATTTTTAGATAACAAATATTATAAACTTACAATAGAGGACTACTCCTGTGCTCCTTCCCATGTAACCTTTCACTTTCGGTTGTTTTTTGTGGCCTAGGCGCTGCGTGGCGAATTAAAGATGATTTCTCCACCAATCCACGCTTGCCTACAGGAACACGTTCCGTGTTCCAGACTATTGTAAGATGTTTTATATTGACATCAAAACAACACAGATAGCAATGCTAACTAAGGTTTTTCAAAAACTATAATAAATCATGCTTTATACCTAAAAGAGCCCCTCTAAAAAGTGCATATTCATCTTCAGAAAATTGTGCATTCCGATCACCAATAATGTCAAACATGCAAACTACTGACTACACTAATTTTTAATATTATAATTGAGTACCAAAATAAATGCTTCCAAAATAACATCCATAATACCGGTAGAAACATTTAGCTTGATTACCTTTTGGAAAGGGACCAAATGGTTGACTGCGGGGTTTTGATTTTACACTTGAACTACTTGTTATGCTAGCTGTGCTGCTACCACTACTCTTATTTCCTAAAGTATCAGTAAATTTATGCACACTTTTATAACAAAAAAATATGAAGTTTGAATTACGCACCGAACAATTCCGATATCATTGAAGTAGTCTGAGCAGCATACCCGTTAAGCTCACTGCTAATAGATGATAAAAAATTTGAAGAAGCTGGCGGTTCCCCTTCTCGTGATTCTCCTAAACCCTAATTTAAAACCAATCAAAAATAAAAAATATTGCAAAAACTTTAACAATAATTTTATCCTTAATTTTACCTTTAATAATCCTTTATGTCTAACTTCACGCGTTGCTTTACTAGCTTCACCTAAGGCCGTTTTCCCAGCTTCTACAGCAGTCTTACCAGCTTCCATAGCTTGTTTACTTGCTTCTTTAGCAACAACTTTGGCTTCCCTAGCAACCTGAACAACCAGATTTTTTATTCTATTCATAAATCGTAATTAATGCAAAATTTTTTTTAAAAAAAACCTGTTCCAATAAAGAAGGATGACTCTGACGATCAGTACCTCTAACTGTATGCGACATTTGTTCTAACAATGAAGCGGTACTGGATTGTCTTGTCGGACCTGTTTGACTTCCAAAACTACTCGTGCGACCTTTGAAAAACATTTCTCTTCTCACATTAACATATTTTTTAACGTAAATAAATTTTACAAACCTAGTAAACTAGAAATACTCGCTTGACGACTAGGTGTTGGTGATGAATGAGAAGTTGAATCCTGACGAGCTGATCGACGACCTTTATCCATTTCTGGAGATAGATCACCACTGGCACTACCTGGAAGACTGTGAGCTTGCACCGACATTGGCATTGCAACCGCTCGTGAAGCGTACGCTTTTGCTAGAGCTACAACATCAGTCTCGGGACTAGGCATTTCGGGAAATACAGTGGTTGGATGAGGCAACTTATCAAGCTTGACAAAAAGTAAAATCAATCTCAATTACTATTTATCAATTGTACTTCAATTAAAATATTTCAAATTACAGCTCCAGCTGGTATTCCTAAAACACCGGAAGTAGTTTCGCTATTGGCATTAAGTTGATTAAGAATAGTTTCACCTTCAGGACTAGATAATTCCTGTGGAGGAGAATCTGAACCGGATTCAGAATTTGAGCCGGAACTTGCAACACCAGGCAACTGAAGAGTAGAAGGTGCCTGGTAAACTAATTGCTGATCAACACTGCAGTAAAAATGATCATCAGCATTCCTTCCTAAATAAATTTTTAAAAAATAGTTTATTATATAAAATTAATATCATTCGTTATTCAAAACTGTACTACTTACCTATGGCATCGCCTGTGATATCACTACTAACTAAATCTGAAACAAAATCGCTTAAGGATGAATACGAAGAACTTGTGCTACCAGCTCCATCACTATCACTCCCACTCTCATCTAAAAATAAGCCTAATTCAGTAAAAAAAAAGTTTCCCCAATGCCTTAAAGTAATTTTATATACCAGTTTGTTGAGCATCCTGATGATTAATAGACGCAAGAGAACTCCCTAGCCCTGAGTTATTATCCCACACATGAAATATAATGGGATCTAATTGATGACTGAACCATTTGGATTTGTCACCAATTAACGTTGGATCGAAGACACCCGTATGAACCCTTAAAAAAGCCACGTTAGTTGGACTTAAGGACCATTCGGCAAAAAACTCCACAGCCTGAGTATGGGCAAATTTATGCAAAAATGGTGTAGCTCGAGGACGAGATCGCAAAAAACTATTGGTTTGAAAGGCTACAACGGGCCTCGGGTACAATCGTAGTGTACGGGTATGTTCCGAAAAATCAGCAAGTAAATTTGGTGAATTAAAAAATCGTACCTACATTTTTCAATTTATTAATTAAAAAAGTAACATTATAATAAAATTCAATCGATAATTTAATTACCATGGCCACTCTGGTGGCAATGTCAACTGAGTCGATGTCATTGCCGTAAATGAAAGGGTTAAATCCAGCGGTAGGAGGAGTGACTTCTTCAGTTTCATGATGAAAGGGTATAACATTTTCAAGGGTTATTTGGTCTAGATTTTTAATAGGTTGGGGACTCATACTCATACTCGCTAACGCTTGCTTTAAGTGATTTTTTAATACTGTACACTCTGGTTCTGGAAGTGAAGGCAATTCTTCTCCTGACAAAACTGTTATCTATAAAAACATTAATTTCAATTAGTCCAATTATTTAATGTTACAGCATTATACCCATATTTATATAAATTTTCTATTGTAAGAAAAACATTGAAAACTATTTTAAATGAAATATAGGTTACTTCTTAAATCTTAAGTATTCAATTATTTTGTTCTTTTTTACATGTTATTTTTCTTAAAGTGCCAAAAGAAAATATATTGTTTCTTACTTTGACTATAATAATATACAGTAGAATAACTTTATTATTATGAAATATGTAAAATAGAAACCGTTATACTGTATTAATTTAAATTTCAACTATGTGCTTAACATTAAAAGATAAATTCAATAGTTTTCTAAGAAATGTCTATGAAATTTGATATAAAGCTAATGCAGAAAATCAATAAAATTACAATCGCGTATGCAGTACAAGACTCTTAAGAAATTTTCTTTCACAAAAAAGTTCACTTTTAAATAAAAGCTTTTTCATAAAATAAATTAACCAAAAAAAATTTTTCAATGATTTCAATTTATAAAAGAAAGTACTAAAAACAAAGATTATATAGAATGCAATAGAATTAAATAGAAGAAAAGGAAAGGAAAAGAAATCTCCTTTAAATAGCGCCGTGAAAATGTTTTTATTATAAGATGGAACTCACTTTATTGGAATCGAGATCTACCAACCACACATCATCAGGTATTCTAAACTGCTTTTTATACATAAAAAAAGTTGCAGGTACTCCAATAATAAAAGGAGTAGGAGCAAGGAGAAGCTGTAGGGAAAAAGAGATCATATTTACTACTAAGAACTTTCAATTTGAAACGCCAAAAAAAATAAAAAATTGATAAGAGTAATAGCTTTCTTCTTACTTGTTCAGCGCAACACATACATGTGGGTAGTAACGGAATGATAGGAAACATATATTCCAAAGGATAGATCATTGTCACGAAAGCTAATACACTCATTGACAATGCATTACAGTCTCGCGATTGCAAAATAACCTAAAAATGCAAAAAAATATATCTTTTACAGTATGTTCAGTAAAAATTTTTGCATGACAACAACCTTATTTTCCAAGATGATGCATGTGAGCACCTTTAGGCACGTGTCAACCCCTAACAACTCAAGGGGTAAATGCAGAGGAAAATCAACCAAATTAAATCTGGTATGATCAGGTAATGCAAATAATAGAGGAGGTTGTATCTCTCGAGGTAAAACGTCGATTTCTACTCTGGTTTTCCCTGGAACAGGTACTGGAGCACTTAAAAGCCTAAGAATCCAAGTCTCGATGTCGCGAACATCGTGTAGCAAAACCGATGGAATGTTTTCGCTAGGTTTACCGGTGAGTACGCTCCACACTGTATCCCTATTAATTTATATTGATTAAAAAGCGGATTATCATCTGTCAACTTTAATACGTGTGGTCTAACGGGCTTTATACTTTTGTATATTATATCACAGCATTAAATAACAAAAATAATTAGAGAAAATGGCGAGGCTTTAATTAAATGCTGTAGAACGAAACAACTTTCTAAGCCCCTAAATATGATTAACTTTCCTTCCCGTTAACATAAACATTACATTATAACACTCTTAATACAGTAATAAAAATGCAAAGAAAATAATAAATACCTGCATAATAATTTCGATCCCCCAGTTCGTTTAGGAGCAGATCTTTCATTACACGCTTCAATGAGACGTTTCAACACAAAAATGCAATTTCGAAAAGTTGAAAAAAAAGGATGATGAGATATAATACAGAGCGATGTTAAGGAATGATTGCGCACACGCTGACGTCTGTTGCTTCTAGGGGAAGGAGACTTTGATCCTGGATCTGAATCTACAGTGGCATCCGATGATGCTCCCCGTTTATTTAAGGCAGAATCAGCATTTAATGGAGTCAATTTGGCCCTCGGTTGTCGTTCATCCACCGCTAAAGTCCCTCCCGGACCCACCCCTGAACATCCCGATTTCTCTTTCACCGATCTAGGTCGCTGCTTATCGATAGGTCGATAGAAATTAACGCAGATACCGAAGCGGACCCTTCCGGAGTCTTTTTCCGTTAAAGTATAAACGAAGGAATTTGATTCTCTCAGGCTTATTCGTCTTGGTCCGACACTCAGGCATCCTTCGGGCTGGCAGAAAAACACCACGTCCGGAGGCAACGGAAAGTCTTTGTGATCCGCGATAGGATACCGCCTTAAAAGTTCGGGAGTTTGAACGGTATGGTTCCAACTCGGTTGCCGAGCTCCTACTATTAACACATAATCTAAAAGCCGCGGAGAAAAGTATTTTTTCTGAATATCTGACATGAGTTAACCGATGATGAAATGGATTGGAAGCTTGAACCATTCCTAGCACGTTTTGTCATAAACGATGTGATGAAAATTTCATTGACATGCTTTTCTAAAAAGTACAATAATTTAATAAAAATCAGTATGATGCGAGCTAGGCTTCAATAGGAATTGATAATATTAAAAATGTAATAACGCGTGCGATGATTAAAATTGTTATTGTCAGCATTTTTATACAAGCACACAAGCTGCTATATACTCAAGACTGTTAATATGTTACGATATAATAATAAACAGTATCAAAGCACTGTATAGGCTAATAATTCTATTGACACGAACTCCAAATAAAATTTTTGTTTGTTTAATTGCGCGTAACTCAAACTATACCTACGCTATTTACTGTACATTTCCTGTGCAGTACTTTCTGTAAGAATATTAACAGTAAGCGAAATAAACGCATAATCTTTTGTGGAAATGTGAAAGAGGGGAAAAAAATGGCATTAAAATTGAACCAAGATTTGCTTAAAAATCAATAAGCTTACAAAAAATCATAACTGTCACATCTTATTTTTAATGCTACCAAAAAAAATAGTGCTGCGCATATGCATGGATTATGCAAACTTCAAATTTAATGGACAACAAACTTTTCAATCCAAATTTGTTTTAAAATATTTATAAAAACAAATAGGCTGTCGTCAGTTGGCTTAATAATTCAGAATTTTTTAAGAAACGATTTTTTGAGAGAGTAAGAAAAGTATCTTATAACTATGAAATTAATGAAAAACTATTACCAGCTATTTTGAATGAAAATCGTCAAATTTAAACTTTGTAGTATACTAGTAATATAAAATTTTCATTAAAAAAACCTTGCCGGTTATGTAAAAAAAAATAAATCTAAGTAACGTTTCCAGAGTTCATTTATTTTGTTGTTTTATCAGCATATTAATTCGAATTTCCGAAATTCTAGCAAAAATATCAAAAAATTTTAAATTTAGATTTTTAACTAAATTATTTTAATAATGGATATAGAAAGTAAATGAAGTTTTCTTAATTTGGCACTTTTGAGATTATTAAAATTTATTCTCTCGCATTTCGACCTTTTCGAGATTTCGCAATTTCGACTTTCGGAAATACAGTACGTCGTTACGGAAACCTATTTTATTTCATTTTACACGCATAAAGAATAATATAATTTATTCCATTCGCATTATTATTATTTTTTTCTCTCATATTTGCTTTTTTATCCGATAATATTTAATTAAAGGGAAAATCCAAAATAGACCGGGTGGAAAACCCTATTCTGTTAAATGCTGTTATATAATATTTAATTCTAATAATTAATCCAAAATCACCTTCATTAACTACGCTTTTACATCCGCCGAGATTGAGTGAGCATAGTAGTTATTATAGGATGTTAAAAACCAATTTTATAATAATTAAAATGTATTATAATTTAATTAAGTTTTTTTTGTTTTTTTTTTTCAAAAAAATTCAATTTTGACGTTTGGTTATAGCCAAAAATTTCAACCCGGCCTCCCCAACCCCAAGCTTTATTTTACCTGACTATAATAATTAAATTATTATACCTGCATTACGGCACTCGGCGGAAGAAAACATTAATCCACGTTAAGACTCATTTCTTTACATTTTTCTTGAGAATTTTTACCGTCTAAAAAAAATCAATCGATTATTTCCATCGATTCATTCGCAAAATGTTCGCGCTGCCGACGTCAATGATATTTTTTTTTCAAAACGACAATACCTGGCTTTATTTAATACGGTAATTATTATTGTACTACTGCGCACTGCTGCATAAATATAAATTTAATCATTTTTTTAAAAATATTTCATTTGCAAAATGTTGATTTCCAAACGCGAGACTACAGTAGACGCAGTAGAATGTCTAGGGCAGCAGCTGTAAATGCATGTAAGCTGCAATTTCATCGATTTATTCACAAAAAAATACTAGCCGTCCAAGCGGCGCGAATAGCTTTACGAAGCTGAAAACCAGATAGCAAAACGAGAACGAAAAATCCTTGTTTGTGATTTATAGTTGTCTCTCGGTAATAAAATTTAAGGCCAATCATTATGCACGCCGCAATTTTTATAAAATTATAATAATTGACATTATAGAGAGAGAAATCGAGAAAAAAAAAAAAATGAATGGGGAGATTGAAAATGATATGGCACCTACCTTCCGATGATCCAGACGTTGACTTTTTTAATACACTCATCTACGAGGTCTTTACAGCCGCCAAACATCGGATTATAAAATTTTGACTAACATTTTTTTCTTTTATAACTAGGACATATCGTAACGTTTTGATTCGATCGCTTACATTGACATTCTGCGTTATTTTCTGTCACCGTCAAATTCAGCCTCTTCCACATCCTCACAAAAATAGCGGGATTTTACTGGTCGACCAACCGTGCTCTGTGGCAAAGCCAAGCGTTAGAAAACCGTATCGTTTGCGTTCTTTATGTTTACTACGTTGTTGCGCAGATGATAAAGTGACAGAAATTAATACTCATAATCGTGCTGCCGTCTATGTTTGGGCGTCATTTCCTTTAGCCGCTAGATGGCGAAATGGTCGCATAATAGAAAAATAAACGCACTTCAATGGATTAAAATATGAAATATTAGAGTTGTTAAACTTCCCACGCAAATCTAGATGAACCGACATAACGGAAAATCATCTCTCACGTCAGTCACGTGATTTAAACATTATTCTTAATGGATCTTTTTTCCTTTTCTCTCTTTTTTTTTTTTTGTAAATTGAGATTATATACGTCATAGGCTTTGACACACATTTCCCGCATGCACACACCAAAATAGCATCCGCCTGAGTGATGCTATTAGAAAAAAACCTTCTTTTCTTTATCCGATAAAATATACCTAATTGCTGCAGTGTCTAGATATTTTGAACTCGTAATTATGATCTTAAAATCATCTTAAGATTCTATATACAGTAGTCATTTTTTTTTTTTACTTTTTCAAATACAAAAAAAAAATAGAAGCTTTAAACGTGCGAATAAACCTACTAAAAATAAAATTTCACAAGTGAAATACTGTTATTTAATTTAATAATAATTATTATTAATTTTTTTTACTGAAAAAGAGAATTATATATTCCTGCCAAATTATATAATTTTGGCCAAACTTAAAAAAACTTTTATTTATAATACATCAAATAAAAGTAATGGAATTTTTCCAATACGAGTGAGTACTATTTTATAAATGTAAAAAATATATATAAATTCCCCACTTTGACGAGAATCACACTTGATCATACAGAACAATTTCTAACTGTCACATTTAATAGAATAATTTTTTTTTAAGTACCGGTATTTTTATGTTTGTACGAAAAATACTTCAAGAAAGTTTAATAAAAAACGATCTACAAATTGGTCCAGGTACAGATCACATATGACCCACAAAGGACTATATTATATATACTAGAATTAATTAATACCGCTAAACATTCTGCGCAATCTACGAAGAATATGACTAAAATGTTAGTACAGGTGGCTGTTGTGACTCTAAAAGATTGGCCATAATGTCATGCCATGGTAAAGTAACATAAGTGAAATAGGCGTTTAAAGGTGTTGATTGTGCTCGGCGGGATTCTTTCCAAAAGTGATAAGCTTGAACAAATCCACGAGTCATCCACAAAGGATTATAACTCGTATCATCTAGTTCTAAATTATATAAAAACATAATTAAATATAACACAGTACTATCCACTTTAACTCGATAAAAAATGTAAAATTGGTGTATTCGTAATCTTTTATGATTTTAAAAGTACTGTAATTACAAACCTGGCAACTTCTCCGCTGACCAATTGCCACTTTGCAATAATTCATTATATTTTATCTCCGGTTTAATAACTTGTTTCATGCCATGCACAGATTTTGAAGATTTAATAGACAGATTGATTGGATCTTCGATCAAATTAAATACCGTAATCAAAAAAAAAAAAAAGAAAAAAGAAAAAAAACATGCAAATAAAAAATTAAACAAAATTAAAACAAATTATAAATTCTTACACGTAATAAAAAAAAATTATATTAATTAAACCATAGCTATAATTATTTAAAGCTCATAGTTACCATCTCTTAGGTCCCCGGCTTCAATTTCATTATATGCATTAGCGTAATAATCTAAACCTTCGTTTTCGGAAACAGATTTAGCAGCTTCGGTTGCCTTAGGTCGAACTCCTCTTACAAAGTTGTGTAAATTGGAACTTGGATCACTCATGCGCCGCTGCATATAAGGATAACCCTACAAAACCAATTAAAAAGTTAAATTACATCTTCCCAAAATGTGGGCCTATTATACAAAATCTACTTCAGGTTCGTCGTCCCAGTCAACGTCGGTTAGACAAAAACCCGGCTCAGAAGTCGGAGTTTCTACACCAGCACCTTTTGGTTTGCTAACTGCCATTTCCGCATGTCCTACTGCACGCGGACCTTTCATTCGAACAAACTCCATTCGTTGCTGCCCTTGGAACCATCCCATGGATACTTTTTGCGCCATTTTAGATGTAAGACTAGACTTTTAAATAAATAATTTTTTATATAAAAATTTAATTTAAAACTGTAACGTTCTTATTAAATACATACTCTAGCATCATATACTCTTTTTAAAGCCTCGTAATGAATAGAACCTTGAAAAATGACACCTTGGAAAGGTCCATCTTTATCGGCAGCTACCAATTCCACGCACACCATTTCTCCATCTCTCACGACAATATCGCTAAACACCTAATTTAAATGATTAAAATGCAAAAAAATATATTACCTAATTTATTTAAATTGAAATGAAATTATAATTAATTATGTACTTCGTCAAAATTATCTATCATAAAAAAAATATTTGGATAAGTCATCTCTTCCATTTCTCCTTTATGATCCATCTGTCGTCGACTAGGTGATGAGTATACTTTCTAAATTCGATAAAAATTAACATTCAAATAATAATTTTGTATGTTTCGTAGACTATTATCATTAATTACCTGAGAATGCCGCCTTAAAATTTGAAGTTCTTTAGGACTAGTTCTAGTACAAATAGCAACTGTAAGTGTGTACTCAAACTGAAATAATAAAATCAAATAATAATTAAAAAAAAAAGTCTTGCTTTTGCCAAATTTCTTAAAATTTACTTGTTGAACGATTAAATTCAGGTACACAGTTTCCTCCCAATCAATTTCTGGATCACCAATTGGTAATTTTTTGGAATCTTTTCTAAAAACCTCGATCATCGTCTTTATAATTTAAAACATTCTCCGTAATTAAAATATTTTTAAAACAAAAATGATATGTGCTTAATACTTCATATTGCGGAATATATTTTCGCCCTTTCTTGGCTTTTTTTCTCACAAAAAATATTAAATCATCTCGGTCGACGCTATCTCCAGGAGGGCAGAGAAAATTTCTAACGAACAAATCCGTCCAAAATGTGCCTGCGTTTAAGAACACAAAACCACTTTCTGCAAAACAAATTCGTAATTAAACAGTGTAACAGAAAAATAATAGCGCAGTAGAACAATGTCATGTTAATTATTATTATTGCGTTATACCTTCTTTAGAACATTGTCGCAGCTCCCTGCCTCTTTGATACAAGATTTCTTCCAACAGCTGTTCCAGCTCAGTGGTCAAACGAACTTGACTCCCAGTCATTCTCGGAGATGCCATTTTTATCTTTTATACTCTTAATATTATTCTATCTGCGACTATCGTAAACTTTCAATAATTTGATTTTATATTTCGGCTATACCAATGTTTGGCATTTCAATGCGTTATAAATTCTATAAAATTTATAAGCCTACATGATAACATCAATAATAATTATTCTTCTTCTCTAGCTCGTTTAGCCCTAAAACAAATCGGCAACCCGGTGCGATCTAAATACAAGTTCTATTTCTTCTTACACATTAATGACGGCTTTCGACCTTTCACCTCCGCACTAAATTTTCGAGAAAACAGCTATCACCACATTTTTTCCAGTAGATACGAGCGCAACACTAATCTAAATCACATGATGAATCATCATCGTTATTTTTCGATCGGAGCGCTATTTTTCTATTGAAGAGCCGCGTGAACCTGTTAGCTCATTCCATTATACATTTTTGCAGTGCACGCGGCTTCGATCTATACCCAATGGCCCTTTCAAAAAGAGTTTATTAAAAGCGGCTTTATTTATATAGGCCTCTACCAGGGTACAGCAATTTTGGATTTTTTTTCCCTACTATTTATTAAAAGCAAAATATATCTGTTATTATAAATTTTCTAAAAAAATCTAATTAAGAAAAAATTGAGGTGATAATCAACTCGCTCTCAAGAACAGTTTTGAGCATCAATTCTACTTCCGGTTGAAAAAAAATCATTCAATTCCAACGAGAAAATTAATATTCTAATAAAATATCAAGATATTTCGTTAAATTAAATTTTTTTTTCGTACCGGTATATGTTATTAAAACTAATAATGTATAAGCTATAATAAAATATAAACTACAGGGAATGAGTTATAGCATTTTGGAAAAAAAAAATATATTACAAAATGTTGTATAATATTTTTTTAATGATAAAACTTCAAACTCAAAAAAAAAAAAAGAAGAAAAAGGAATATTTTAAAATTCTGTTTGTCACATAATTATTATGTATCGCAAATTGAGTATTATTCAATTATAATAATTATTAAACATAATTTGCATTTAATTCGGTGGCTTCTAATTCATGCAACAGTAACATCTGTATATAAAACATTCTGACTCTAAAAATTTGGGGAAAACAATCTTTTTTTTTTTTACGAACGAGAAAAAATACACAATAAAAATCATTAAAACTGGGGAGTTTTTTTTTTCTCTAAACAACAATGAAAAAAATCTTTTTTTCCTTCCTTTTTTTGATAATAAAGTAATAAAGCTGCGAAACTAAAATTAGATAGCAATTATTTTCGCTAACATTCTTATTCAAATTATATTTTGACTCACAACAAAATACAAAGCAGCTATACTGCTAAAAAAAAAAAAAAATCACGATCAATCACATTTGCGCATTAAAGTACCAATGAATATCAAATTTTTAAAAGTACAAAGTGTACAAATCTCGGCCGCAAAAAGGTTTTCTTAGTAAAACGATCGCCTGTTGCAAAATTTTAAGAATTATAATTATGTTAATATTAATGATAATAAAACGACGTCGATTTAGTATCAAAATAGAGGCACACATCAACGATCGTTTAGATTGACTCGTATTCTCTTTGAAGAAATCAGGGATGAGGTGCGTGTAGTAAAATTCTATCAACAATGAATATTCTGGCGTATCATACACAATAAAAATTATGCGATAAAAATATAAATAATTCATATACAGCCTAATATCTACTTAGAGAGTTTACTAATAACACGTATCAGAGCACCATTTTCATCTCGCAATCGCTGATTTTCTATTTTTAATTGTTCGAATTGCTGCAAAAAATGCAAAAATAAAAAATTAGCGTTGAAGAATTGATAATTTCTACCCAAAAAAAAAAAAAGTAGAAGAAATTAACTCACTTTATCTCACATTGATTTAGTGTGATTTTTATGCATTATAATAATTTTAAAAAAGTTAAAAAATAAACAGCATATAATTTTATATTTGAGTTAGTTAATTGCTTCTGCTCATAATTTTGGTAGGTAAAAAATAAATTAGTAATTTTAGATAGTTTTCTTAATGCGCATTAATTGCACACATTTGCTAGACTAGAATTAATCTGTTTACTTATTTACAAATCTGCTAATTAAATAAATTGCGTTGCGTGCCACGTTAAGACATGCTGTTGATACAAATCTACTAAACTCGTGCAATTTCCAAAATGACGAAACAATGTTTAAAATACGAACATAGCATGCTCAACATATGAAAATAAATAACCCAACTTGCTACTTCATATTTATACTGCATTAATAATTAGACTATTGTAGTCATAAAAACTTAAATCATGCAAAAATCAAAAGCACTTAATCTAAGTAATCAAACAACTTGTTCTAAAGTATTAACAATGTTATCTAAGATACATATAAAAGCTTTCTAATTATTTTCAATTGTTGAAAATAAATAGTTTCTATATTATAATGTAATTAAATATTATTTTAAAATATCTAAAACAAATGATTGCGCTTAAAATTTAAATTATAATATACTTCGTTTTTTTGGTAAAGCTAATAATACTGTATCAGCATTATAAAAATTATTTATTATTGTAATTAAAACTTAAAAAATTTAAAATCAAGGCCCTACCTTTAGAAAAAAAAAATTCAAAACTTAAAAAAAAAAAAAAAACAATGGTCAATTATTATATTAGTAACGCACGGAAATTGAACCAAAATGCAATAATTATCACTGACAAATTTTCGATGCTCATTGAAAGCTATCGTGTGGTTATAAGCAAATTACCTATTTCGTCAGTTTGGAAACCACACGAGTTAAAGCTCGGTTTTCAGCTTTTAATTTTTCATTTTCAGCTTTTAATTTTTGCAATTGCTGGAAAAAAATAACACATAATAATCATATTTGTTTCCCTGATACTACATGATTATGGTAGCAGCCTTACTAAGCTAACGTATTAATAAATGATTATTCTAATAAAAAATCCTAACTTAAAACTAAATGTTATATTATAATAATACTAATATTAAAATGAAAATAATATACCGGTTCTTTAAAACAACTTACCTAAATAATTGCCAATTTAAATAATTTAATAAAATAATAATTTTTTACCTTTAGCTCTTCTTCCATCTCAGATAACTTCCTTTCAAGGGCTCTCTTTTCCTAAAAAAAAAATTAAATTAAAAATTATAATTCAATAAGTTTTATTATCAGCACTTTTTCTTAATATACTGTACTGTAATTATATTAAACAATAAAAATAATACTGTATATAAAATTACATTTTTAAAAATATACAAGTACTTACCCTCCTGTCAGCATCTGAAGAAGCATTACGTTGATTTGTCTACAAAAATATTTACGTTAAATTAGAAAATAAAAACTCAAATCACATGGTAACATACCGCGGAAGCTTTCTCTAATAGTGATTTAGTAGTTTCTAAATCTTTTTCCATTGACTTTTGTTTTTCTGCCAATCGTTCGTTTTCAGCTTTTTGCTCTTCATACAACTGAAACACATTCAACAACAGAAGAAAAAAAAAAAATAAAACAAAACAAAAATAAACATGCCCAGATTTTTGAAAGCAATACAGACCTTTTTATAATCTATTTCGGAAGTATCGTTAGCATTAACATTTCCTACAGAACTTGCTCGACTTGAGCGGTTTGACGTTTTTGAAGGAGTTTCTGCTCGGCTACCAACATCCGATAATGAACTAGTTGAACCGTACCTTGCTGAGCGATAGCCTTTGTCAGATATTGCCTGTTAAGAAATAGCTTAAATTCAACAAACTTATAACTTTTCATAGTCAACAAAACGTTTTTTGAAAAACAAAATAAAAAAATTGCAAAAATTATATATATAGGCCCAAAGGGCTTACTGCTAAATTCCCATAACTTTCTACAGTTCGCGATGGCATTGGACTAGAAGCTCTTGATCCTCTACTTCCTGATAAGTTCACTGCACTTAGTGAGCTAGACAACGGATATCCATGCTTTCCTTTACTAGAATAAAACCCTGAACTACCAAGTCCGTTTGAATACTGGGAGTAATCATAAGGAGGAGTAGAAGAATAAGAAGGAGCTAAACTAGAACCGAGTGATGATCTTGGATAAGAGTCTGCGAGTGAGGAATTGCTACTATAAAGTGAACTTTTAGAACCATTAAGAGAAGATCCAACATAAGGCAACGAAGTTGAAGAATAAGGAGCAAGTCCGCTACCAAAAGCACTGGAACAACCCAACAGTGACGAAGATCCATAAGAACTAGACAGTCCGGTCGAATATGGAAGCGAGGGAGAATATTTTCCGTACAATCCTCCACTAGAACCGTATATACTTGACGACGGACCGTAAGACATTTTCTTCCAAATAGTAAATCCTTTAGCAGATGCACGCGATCACAACCGATGTAATAGAAAGGTATAAAATGTAAAAACAATAATCTTGCTTGATACAATTTTCACGGCACCATTATCATTTCATTCAATCAATCGCGATTGATTATAATAAAAACACTTTAAATACCGGTAATAAACTTTGTGAAGCTATATTTCCTATTTTTTTGTATTCATAAAAAACATCACTCTAGTTTTGTGAAATATATTCACGAACACAGATTGATCCTTTTCATGATCGCAAAAATTCTGAATGCATTGCACAACGAGCGCCAAGACCGCCAAGTTCTTTTTAATAAAAACGTTAAAAGCCAAGTGTACGCTTTTGAACAATTACGTCAGTACAAGATTTTCTAATTCGCAAAGCTACTAAAACTTTTTTTTTCTTAAAAAAAAAAAAAAAAAAGAAGCTTGACGTGCCAATGTTATGAAGTAATATATATCCACGATCTATTCCTTGAACACTTGCCTACGCATTGCAAAGAATTACTGACAACTACATGCATTAACAATTCTTTAGTAAATCTAGGAATCACAATACATTACAACATAGCCAGCGCCGAATTAAAAGGAAAGGTTACTAATAGGTTAAATATGGACTGTCAAGAGTAAAAAACAAACCACAGGCACACCACAGGCAGTAGCATTCGCTGGCTCAGCCACACATACGAATCTATATTTAGGTGAGCTGATCTTTATTTTTAGGAAGCCATGCAAAGGATAAACTTCACAAGGCAATTTTCAAATGACTTGACGAAAGAAAAAAAAATGTAAGGATGAGGGGGAGGGAGAGGGAGAAAATATAAAAAATTAATATGAAACAAGTTACAGAGTGAAAAGCGTTAGTAAAAAAATCCAAACATGAAACGGCAATGCTTAAACCTGCTTTACACAATTTAGCTAAATATATATATATTTTTTAAATTAATTATAAATTTAAATCGGTTTATAATTATGTTCCTTAATAACCCTCTTAAACAATATACTGTATATCATTAAAAAAAATTGAAATATAAAACTCAATTTAAATGTTATGTGCGCTATTACAAGTCTTGTGTTGTGAAATTCTATCTTAATACAATCGTCAACAGCATTCTCTTGGGTAATTCAAAACAAGAATGTAAAACACCAATCTGAGTGCAAGCAAGCAGAAAGTTTACTGTAAACAAAGAAATTCAATCTCAACAACTGAGATCTAAATACAGTAGACTATTTATTACTAAGGTGCCAGTATTCCAGTACCATTATAAATTAAAATGGAAAGCCACTCAAATGGATGCAAACGAATAATATTCCGTGTTTAAAATAAATATAATGATCTACCATCGATTCCTAGCTTAAAAGCTTTTACAAATTTTTAAGAACCTCGCAGTGTACATCTGGTTTTCATTTAAAACATTGGCAAGTCAAAGGAGGAGGCAAACAACAAAAAATACTAATTTAATCTCGAATGGAGATCAGATTAGAACGACATTGAACGTCAACTTCAACCCACAACAGCAAAATCATGTGACGAGAATAACTTTTGTTAAGCCATTTTGTTTGGCAGTATTCTCCAAAAAACTTCAACAATTGCCAAAAATAAGGCAACCAAATTTCTCTATCAATTAAAGAGCAATACCTTAAAATTTCATAATTTTAGGTATTATTGTAACTTTTTAACTGCATTACAAAACAACTAGATTAAAGAAAAAAAAAAAAACTCACCTGATCTCCAGCTACTTCATTAGATTCTGTGTGATCATCAACCTCCATTTTTTCATTTTCACCATCCTAAAAAAAAAAGAAAAGTATATGAGAATTGATACGAAACTAGAAGTTATTTAAAATTGTATTGAATGAAAATATAAGTAATCATGCAAAATGAAACATCCATCAAAGGGGAAAACAACTTTACAGCGCTAAATACATTGGCTCACAAACTAAATCAAGCATAAATAAACACCATTCAAAAGATGAAAACTTCTGAAAGAGATAGATTACGATAAAAAATTGAATTGAACAAATAGAAGCTTTAGAGATTTTAAAAGCATCAAATAATAATCATAAAAGTCTTCTTACTTCTAAATCAATTTGTACAACACCGGTCGATCTTCGTTTGGGCCTTTTTCTCCGTTGAATAGCTGCTTGTGTGGCTTGAGTTGATAACGATTTGTTTTCGTTTTCTTTGTCGTTGTCCTTATCATTATCTTTACCATTAATTAAGATTAATTCAACACCCAAAAAATGACACCTTATAAGTTTTACCTTTGGATGGATCATCATCATTTTGAATAAGAGGCGATAGAGATTTCAAAGTAACTGTGACAGTTGTATCCACATCAGAGGCAGCAATACTATTTGCAGAGGGATTCCGAACTCTTCTAGAGTATACTGGAATGCTGCTATTTTCTACATTAACTGGATTGGTTAAGGTTACAATTGCGGTAACAGAAGGTTCTTCGTGTGATTCGGAAGACCATCTTGAATTTTGAGAGTCTACCTGTTCACGGAAACATCAAAATAATGCCAAACACGAACCATGCTTTAATATTAAATTTCATTTTAACGTCTATAGTTAGTAACTTGATAAACTAAACATAAAAAGGAAGCATTCCGAAACAGAATTATATTAAAAAGAACAAAAGGATAAATTCCGTCATCCAAAATTATAGGATTTAAAAAAATATTTTTAAATAATAAATAAAATTACTACCTATGGGCAAATTCGCATGCTTACTTACAACAGGTTTAATCTCTTCCCGACCCAATCTAATTCTCCAAGATGGTCTTCGTTCTATTGATGATGCATTATCAGCTTCTTGTGGAGACTCGACTTTTGCAATAACTCGGTTTTCATCCTTGTTACTATCAGTTTCGATATTTTTATCTTCAGATTCTTGATTCTTTTTTTGAACAAGCTGTTCAGCTCCTTTTAAATCTTCTAACGTAACTCCCTAAAATATTGCTCAAAATTAATTTCTTCATACTGGGTAGTTATAATTGTCAAATTAGAGTTAGAAGTGTAATTTGTTTAAAATTAAGACCAATAATTATTAAAATATCTTACTTGAGTTGACCGTCGGGTTTCACGAACTCTCTTAGCGTGAGCTTTTCTTTGCGTTTCAGATTCTTCATCACGTACTGGAGGAACAAATGACCTACCAAAGCAAAAATATTTTCATACTTTAGTAGTCAAATAACATCTTAAAACTATAATTATGTTTTACCAAATGGATTACAATATCATGCTAACCTTCTAACTTGAGAGTTTGTAGAAGTAGGGGTGGATGGCACAGAGGCATTAACAGTTGCGTTAACGGTAGTGGTGGCGCCTGGATCACGTTGAAGATTAATAGATAATGGTTCCGTAGGTGACACGACTTTGCTAACAACTTCGTTGGTATTTACAAGCTCTAATTTAGGTGGTTCTTCCTTCCTAATAGTTGATTGAAATAAATGATTTAAAAAGCATTTACGATTTGAACATTAAATGCTTACTTGACAACTTTATGAACTTGAAAACTAGCTTCAACGTCATTTTCTCTCTTATGATCCTAAAATTGATAAAAGACCATAGGTATTTAGAAAACATTCAATCGTAAACATGGTTGAAAAAGACAGTCATACTCTAATAACCGGTAATGAAACTTTATTCCTAATATTTTCTTCTTCAGATATATCCTAATATTAACAAGTTTTATAAATTACACATCATGAAAATAATTATAATGTATTACTTTTGGTTTATTAACTTCTATGGCACTTGTCGTCTTGTTAACATCATTTATTTTTTCTAAAAAAAAAATGTATGTCCATAAAATGCATATACTGTAAAAAGTGTTATATGAAATCCGATCATTTACCAATTTCTGAATCTTCTGAAGATGATGATTCAGTAGATTCAGAAGATTCTTCATCTTCGGAAACATTAACTTTCTTAATTTCTAAAATAACTAAAATCAATTAGAATATAAAGCAAACAAGTGGTTTCAACTAACCATTTTCTTTCACATCACTTATATCATTTAATCCTTTCTCCCATAAACGATCTTTATTAATATTGTTAATTTTTTCAGGAACGTTAGTCTTAGTTGTCATGTTCCTAAATGCCAACAATTACATATTATTTATTAATTTTTTATCACATTTTTTTAAACACCAACCTCGATGAATAAACTCTGCTTTCGATAATGGGTCCCACCTCGGCTTTTTTCTTCTGCAATTCTTCCTTCAGCTGCGTAAAACATCACATGTCAGTCACAATAATTATAAATTCGTTTGTAATAATAGATACGTGATCCAGCAAAAGTTCAACATAATAAATAAAATATGGCATGATGTTCAAAAGTTAATGGCAAAATGCCAATTTTTAATAAAAAAATTTTTTTTTTCTTTATTTACCATAAAAAAATGTTGACGTTTAAACTTTTTTTAAAAAAAAAATTCAATTTAAAACTTACTGCTATTTGTTTCTTTCTCAGATCTTCTAAATATGATACAATATCCGAATCAGCAACATCGAACGCATTTTGGCCCTAAAATAAAACTAAAAATATAATAACTTCCGATAAAATAAATGGTTCAAAAATAAATATCTCGCTTACGGCATAGTTTTCAATTTGTAGGTCACACATACTTTCAATTAAGATTTTACAAGATTCTTTTTGGCCCCAATGAGTAGCAGCGTGAAGTGGCGTCCACCCATCAAAGTCTTGAATATTTAAATCTAAGCCAGCTTGAATTAAAATCCTAAAAAAAAAAATTTCAATTTAATTTTTTTTTTTTTTTTTTAAAAAGTAAATTTTACGTAGCTCTTTGCTTAAAAATTTCTCAGTTTTCAATTTAAATCAAAGCAATACAATATCACAAGTACTGACCTTAAAACCTTCGTGTAATTTTTTGCAGCGCTAACGTGCATGGCCGTCGCCCCAGTTTTCGGATGACGATCGTCGAGTCGACAATTACCATTCAGCATTCGATTAGCATCTTCTAACATCAAATGCTCTTCAATATTTCTCGCATAATCACAGTCAATTCCTAATAAAACATTAATTTATACTTGCGGTTGATGTAATAAAGTTAGCTCTACTACCAATTATCTACATAAAATGCCTACCTAGTTTATCTAGTTCATCTTGCAATAATTCTTCCATCTCATCTTGTTCCGCGATGTCCAAAGGCAGTTCACCATCATTATTCACGGCAATGACATTCGCACCTTTCTCAATTAAATATCTAAATAAAAGCGGGAATTTCGTTAATAAATTGTTTTTTTTTTTTAAAGTTTTTCATAAACATATAAAAACAAGAGATTTACTTGGCAATGCTAACAAATCCACAAGAAGCAGTAGCATGCAAAGGAGTCCAACCTTCGTTGTCACCGCAATTTACATCAGCTCCATGTTCAACCAAAAACTCGACCATTTCCAAGTTATCGTCAATGCAAGCCTGTAAAATATTTTTTTTAATTAAAAATATAAAGATATAATCAATTAAATAATTGAACTTTAACGTAAACTTGTATCGTAAATTTTTTTTAAATAAATGTTTGCTATTATAAATGCAATACTTTTATTTCTTATCTGCTAAGTTTATATTTACAATTAATATTTGAGTTAAAATTATGCCAAAAGAAATTCAATTTATAACTACTGTACTGTAAATAATTATTCTTTAAACTTTTTGACATAATCTTATTTGATCAGGAACTCGCAGGAAAACTTTTTTTTTTTTTTAAAAAAAAAAAAAACTTCCAAAAAATAATAATAATTACCGGGTACTTTATAAAATAAAACTAATGATATTTAATAGGTTAATTTATATCGTAAAATATAATTATTTCGAGACATTTTTGACGTCTCGGCAAGTGCAAACCCATAATCAAAAGGTACACCGGTTGCACGTCCTTCTTATCAATTATAAATGTCATAGTGAGGGTATTCGAAATAATTATAATATTATATATTGTAACAATTTTTCTAGGCGACGTTCAATTTCTACCTGATGTAAAGCTGTTAGGCCGTCAACATTAGCAGTATCTATATAAGCACCCTTGAGTAACAAACGTTTCACTTCATCTTTATCGCCGGCTGAGCAAGCGGCTAAAAATACACACTCATCGGTGAAGTTGATCTTCCTCGGTTTATCCTTTAAAACACTACATTCTTTGTTTGTTTCAGATTCTTCCCATCTTTTTAGTTGTTCAGCTCTCTTAAAGAGAGCATTGGTGGACCTTGTTTCCATTAGATTATTCGGCTCCACAACAATCTATTGGCCAACAAGAAAAACAACATGCGATTCACAACATGATGACGACCATCTTCCCTCTTCTTTAACTACTTGTAGAACTTTTACTACTCTCCTCCTTACCGATTAAACTTGAAAGTTTCGTTACAATTGACAAACGGTTCGCTCTTTTATACACTCCGAAACTTCACCTGTTATTCAAATAAGTTATTCCATTAGAAGCTTAATCAATAATCAAAGTTCAAGCTTGATTTTACGATAGATGTTCAACACTTTAGGAAAACCCTTCATTAACACTTTAGATAAATGTCAACGGCGCATGCGCTATGTCCGGATGTGAACTTCCTTTTACGAGGTTCCGCTATCGTAGCGCCATTTTTTTTTTTTTTTTTTTGACATTTTAAATTTAATAGGCTGCTGCATTATGGTATAACAAATAATACCAAATAACATAATCATTTCCAATTTAAATTGATTCTAATCAAAAATTAATTTACAAATTTTTTTTTTCCATCTGCCGATGCTAAAATTAATTTAAGTAGGGATTATATTAAGATTATAAGTAACTTTTTTTCTCTTTAAATTAATAAAAAAAAAAAACAAGTATAAAATATTAAAATTTATAAATATAAATCTATTTTAAAAAGTTTACTTGTTTGTATCGTATATGTGTACATAAATTTGTAATAAATAAAATTTGTAATTCACGCAGTTTGATTTTATTTTTAAAAAATCCAAAACTTTACGCAAGTAATATTTCAGTTACAGTTTGACTCCAGAAATTTATTTGTTCCGAACGATAATTTAAAACCATTGAAGTTTCTTCCGGTAGTAAAATATACAAATACGGGCTTTCAGAAGCAGATACTGGTGTCCATTCGATTGAGGAACCGGTCGGAGTTGGATTACTAAAATAATTAATAAAACCAAAAAAATAAATTTCACAAAATTTTTCACCCGCATTTAATTACTGTATTATTAAAATGATACTTACTGATAGGTAGCAAAGTTGGTCCAAAATGTAACTAACTGCTCTGAGACAGCTGTATCATTCTCATTAAGTCTAGAGTCGGTGGTAAACATTTCAAATAAATATGGTAGTTCATCAGCATGACACACCTCTACACGCAATTATTGTAAGAAAAAATAATTAAAAATCTATTATTTTATTACATGTATTGCAATAATGTAAACTATGTATGATGAATATTTACGAGTGTAATTGCCAAAATGATGGAGACTACTGCCGCCAACGTATGAAAAAACTTTAAAAAAAAACCAAATCAATTATTTTTAAAACCATAATATAAATTTAGTATTATTAAAGATTTACTGTAGGTGTAAACCGGAAGACCATAAGAAGCCAACTTTTTCACGTAATTATCGTTTACTGCTAAGAATATACCGTCAGTTTCATACTATAAAACAATTTCAAAATTAAATCTTCAATGTACATTAATAATAATACAGTATAAAATATTACATCAATTGATGTCTTAGTAACTGCATTGCTATCAGTTATATCAATTTTATCGTAGTACTCAGCTTTAATTGCATAAGAAACGTTGATTAAATTGTGGTCGTATTTAAACATCCCATAAACTATTGCTGGTAAAATGACATCGAAAAAATTGTCATTGATATTATCATAAAGCTCCGGAGCAACTATAAAAAGTAAGGCGAACTAAGTTTTAATACGGTAATGAACGGTTGAAAATGACGGCTTACTCTCATAAGAAATGGTTCCCTCGTCATGATTACAACCTGTAAGGTAAGGAACTTTATTAAAGGTTCCGGCGTTAAGAATATCCAATGGCCATTCAGTAATAAATTTCCCAACTGCTGGATTTTCGACTACTGGAACAAAGGGTTGTTGAGCAAGATTGTAGTCCTAAAATATCATTAATTAACAATAACTCTTTTTAAAGTAATTTATCCGCATACCCCAAGTTGGTATGCCGCATTAACGAGGTCCTCAACAGTACGATTTCTTAGACAATCCACAATTTCTTGATTACCTGCAGTTGTACAATTCACAAGTTCTGCCATTTTTATAGTAAACTTCATTGGATCTCTTTGCAAAGCCCATGAACACAACGCTGATCCACTTTCTCCAATAGCTGCATGGAATAATCCTAAAAGAAAGAAATAATTAATGTACTTAATGATGACCAAAATAATAAAGTAACTGTAGTTAATATAAAAAAAAGGAATACCAGCAGCTGCTTGAGATAACACTAGATAAGATACTGAAGCTGATCCAGCGCTTTCTCCTTGAATTGTGACTTGATTTGGATTACCACCAAATGCAGCAATGTTGGCTTGAACCCACTTTAAAGCTTCAACTTGATCAAGTAAACCAAAATTTCCAGAAGCAGCAGCATCCAGAGTACTTAAAAAGCCTAAAAATAAATTTAACTTAAAATTTTTAGTTCTCATATGAGATAAATGAATGGTAATGTACCAAAGGGGCCAACTCGGTAAGATATGGTTACGTACACAACATCCTTATCCATGAAACGTCCTGGACCGTAATAGTACGATTGGTATCCACCTCTTGAATACCCTCCACCGAAAATAAATACAATAACGGGCAAATTAGGCTGTGTCGTTTCATCAGGTAACTGGCTCATTTGAGGGAGAAAAAATGAATACCATGATAAAGCATAAAAATAAAATTTATACCTGCGGAGAATAGACATTTAAATATAAGCAATCATCTTCGCCAACTATTAAAATATCCCCACTCGGAGTTTGTGCGCAATAAGGTCCGTTCACTGATCCATCTCGAACTCCTGTCCAACTATCAGGTGGAGTGACGGGAGCCTGAAAATGCAATTCAAAACACAATTAAAGATTAATTGCCATTAATTTTTATTTTCAAATAAAACAATTCTTTTACAGCGAATCTTAAATTTCCAACTGGTGGTTGAGCAAATGGCAGTCCAAGAAATTCTGTATATGGTCGGCCGTTAACAGATGATTTTGTTCTTCCCTGCACTTGTCCTTGCGTAGTTGTCACAATTGGCTCTTGCGCTTCGATTAATAAACATATGGAAAGAAAAATTCCAACAGAGAGAGTGAATCGATTGATTCCCATTGTAATTAGTTGCAATTATATTTCAAATGAAATCAATAAAGTTGTAAAGGTGTATCTTTATATAAGTTATTAATTACATAAACAGATAAAGTTATCTCCTAACAACCTATCAAATCTAAAGTAAAGGTTTTTGTCACAGTGATCTTGACAAATATAGCAGACAATTCTCGAAATTTAGAAACTAATGCGTGATTGCAACTTATATTAGAGCGATATAACAATTACAAAGCTTCAGATATCTCGAGTGTTGACGCAAACGATAACCGACTGTCAGTTTTCCTCTATTTTAAGAAATCATACTATTTCATTCGATCATAAAAATGTTAGCGATATCTCATTAAAAGCTTTCAAAGATAAGTGAAATTAAATTTTCGATTGTCAAAATTTTAACTAATGAAAGGAAACCCCTTATATACAAAACAAAAACTTTTATTTTAAAATAATAATTAGTAATTAAATAAGTCGTATTGCTTGAAAATTACTCCCCTCAAGGACTTTACAATCTCATAGATACAGTATTGAATAACGCAGAATAAATTCCCCTTTTATACATATTCGAGAAAAATATTAACGAATGATTTACATTTCCTTACTCAAATTATTAAAATTTAGTTTAGAAATCAAAAGCCTCAATTAAGACCGCGAGTGCCGACTACGACGACTTCTTGACTTTGAACGTGAACGACGACGAGAAGACGAACTGCTAAAATAATAAATGTAAACACAGTTAAATCATGTATCTTGGTTAAATCTTTAGTAACTTTTTTAAAAACAATCACTTAAAAACTTTTTCATCATTTTCTTATCGAAAATAAAAATGTAAATGTAAATTTAATAAAATATCGGTAGATTGTAAATTTAAAATACTGTGCATGTTATTTAAAAAAGTAGTCTTACTTTCTAACTCGCATGTATGAAGCCGGGGGAGTTCTTGAAGATTTCCTTTTGCTGAATTTTTTCGATTTATTCTCTGGCGAAGATGACGAATGACGGCGAGACCGATTACGCTTGCTTTGTCTCCTTTCACTAGACGACGAATGACTCCTATGCCTTCTCTTACTTCTTGATCTCGATCGAGACCTACTATTAGATCGTTCATAACGACGAGATTTTTTGTGAGAGTAATCGATCGACTTCTTGCGAGGCTCTTTAGTAATTGATGCAGGCGATCCATCGGTAGCACATTTTTCAAGATCAGAATCGTCAAAAGGTAGTAAGTTTTCGGAATCAGGAAGAGATGGTGTTTTTGCACTCGGAGAATCAATAGGTGGAAATGTTGATATTAACGACGATTTTTCTCCGTCACCGTCGGAGATTGATTCAAGCTCGGCAGTTGTTGGTAAGCGCGGACCAATTAAATTTTCCCCTTTACCTTTTTGAAGCATTGACAAAAACATTGCCGCTTTGCGTTTACGTTCCATTTGCAATTGCTTCTCCTTTGAAACTTTCGCTAACCTCTCCCTGGCAGCCGCGGCCAATCGATCTCTTATACGTTCTTCAGCTATAAAAATAAAGTTGCAAATAAACTACAAATTCTGATAAAATGCAAATCAAAAAAATAACCAAGTCGAGCTTCCTGAAGTTCTGCTCTAAGCCTTATTGCATCCGCGCTTTCCTCAACGTTTTCTACACAGTTTGCAGGTCCTTCAAATTTCAAACCAAACTTTCCAGAATTTAAGTCTTGAGCAGGCTCAGGGTTATTAATATATCCCTTTTTCTCAGAATTATCTTTTAATTTTATTGAAAAACTTACAACACCTAAGAGAAAAAAATATTAAATTTTAACATTTAAAAAAAATAAAAGTAATTTAAAAAAAAAAAAGTAATTTAAAAAAAAAAAAAAAAACAATTATAATTACCAGTTTTTGACCCGTCTTTATCTGATAAATTGTCATCTGCTCCATTCAATTTTGATGCCAAGTCTTTCTGAGTAAGTCGAAGTCGTTGTCGATAATAAGGATAATAAATATGAGACGTATTTAAAAAATCAAATTTTGAACTATTGCCTAAAACAAAAAATAAATATTTAAAACTTACGTTATAAAATACCTTTAACGTAAAAGTCGATCAAACCTTTAGCTTTGACTACAGCTTCAAAGTCTTCACCGTTTTTAGCGACATATAACGCTAGTTTTTCCACAATTGGAATTACTTCCGGTGGTGGAGTCACCACTGGCGCTAATTCTTCCCCAGTAACTGCTACATTATTAGAATCGGGAGGAGGAAGCATCACTGGTTCTAGACCAGGTGGTGGCGGAATATTAGAATCTGTATTGGCTGTATATTCGACTTGAACATTTTCTAACAATTTTACAAATTTCACTACCGTAAAACAACAAAAATAAAAATTTAAACATTATGTTTATTACCAGGCTTTGGACTTGATCGTTGTACTTCAGCAATATCCGCATATACTTTATCTTTAAGTTGATTAACCAAAAGAGAATATCTATCATCACCCGTTTTAGCATAAGCAATTTTTGGAACCGAAAACACCTAAAACATAAAAATATGAATTCGCTTTAAATAAAAGTAACAATAAAATCAAATTTTCACTCTACATCTTGCTTTGCTTGAGCGCCAGACATTAAACTGGGGTGTAAATAATGTTCATCATCACTGTCGTCTAAAAGCATTTAAAATAAAAATAATCTTAAAATTCTTTGATTTCTAATTTTACATTTATTTACCGTCTTCGGAAGACTCTTCTGCTAGAGTTTTAGGAACATATTTTCCGGATTTAATGGCTTGAATCATGTGCTTATAGTACGGGTTCAGCAAATTGTCGAAAGATAAAAAAGCAAATTGTGGATTGTTAGCTTGCTTAGTTTTAATAACAATTTCCATCGGAGTTCCGTGACGTTGAATAAACATAGCCGTTTTTTCAATAATAGTATTTATTTTTGAATTTGAAGGCTTTAAAAATGCAAGACAAAAATGATTATGATAATCGCACTTAATGCATTAATGTATACTCACAAACTCCATTCCTTCTGGCATTTCAAGTTCTTCGGGTGGCACAAATTTACTCTTTCCAAGATCTGAGAAGGGAAATAGCATGACATAATCAAAAAATCACACTTTGGATAAAGAAAAACGCTCGCAGTCAACGTGATGTTACAGTCTAGTTACAGAAGTATTTCAGAGCGCCACTCATTTCAATAGACAAGCTGAACGTTATATTATATCAATTGCAATAACAAGCACGGGTTATTATTTATAACAGATCCCGTTAAACACATTTCAAAGAAAATAAACATACCTTTACTTAAGCTACTTTCGCAACCAGTGCCATTATCAGCCGCGCTTTCATTTTTAGGTTCATTTTCTTCCGCATAGGCAAACTGTACTTGGTTGTACGTTCCATCATCCGCTAAAGCCGCTCGCAATCGTTTCAATTCCTCTTCTAAAAATTGAATACGAAATAATAATCATTAATTAACTGTTCCATTTTCGAAACTGTTTTAACATAGTGATAGATACCGTGATAAAGTTCTTCGTCCGACAAATTTTTGGAGAGAGATAAATAACGTTCCTCGTCGCACATCTTCTCTATAGCTAGTTCTTCTTCCGTGATCTCGTAATTTTCTCCCGCTTCAAAAGGTTTGAGATCATGCAAATAACCTCGACCGTCATACCTGAGTGTAAAAATCGTAATATTAGAAAAAATTAAGACATTATTTTCTTAAATTAACGAAAATAAAACTGATGGAAGAGAGGATCAACATTACCCAAGGTTGAACTAATATTTTCCCCCCAAAAAAAGTATTAATTCCAAATCGTAATTAACTACAGTATTTTTAAATAATTTAACTAGATACAGTGCATAATAATAATTAGTATTCAATTATTTATATCTAAATTCCCACATAAATGTAAGCTTAACGTATAAAACAAAAACTCCTAGCTCAAAACAATGGCATTACTTAATAGAAATGATTTCTATTTTTAAACCCCCCCCATTACCTTTTTTTTTATAAATAAATTTTTACATGACTGCGGTTAATTAACTTGCAACAATTATCTTAATCCAAGAATAAAGTACAATAATAATATATTATGTAAACATGAGAGAATAAGAAGAGTCCTACAATGTTGATGGAGATAATTATACAACATCAATGTAGAATTATTTAAAATATAAACTTAATCCAGGATCAAAAAATGGTTTAAATTGCAACGTTTTAATCCGTCGACGAAATGTTTACATTGATTTCGTTGTTTATTTTCAAGCCGCTGACATCGCAACTTCATACATACTACCGTACCGTACAAAGACGAGTGCGTGTTTCCAAATCAGAAGCCATTATCTACAGTAAACTGCTGGGAAGCTAAACAAGGAAAAAAAGAAAACTTCGAAAGCTCCATTTACATAATAAAAACCTTTTTTAAACACGAAAATCCACAATAATCGAAGAGAAGTTCAATCTTCACCTATCTATCAATAGACTTGAGTCGCCCATCCACGGAATTAAGTGCTTTCCGTCGTCGATGTAACAAGCCTTTTCGTCGTCACGAAACAATTTGCAAGAATAGCCAAACACCAATAACTCTTCCTGGTCCTCATTATCTTCTACGTTATTAGTCCACATCCTAAATTTTTTTCTGGCCGCCATTTAATATAATTTTCGTCTAACTTCGCGTTAACGATTCCAAAGCGACAATGGCGAACATTCACAAAGAAAATGAATCACGTGACGCAAACTTAAAATTACGTCATCCAGTAATTCGCGCCAGGAAGAGCTGAGGCGGGAGTTTCAAAAAAGGATTTTTTTTTTAATCTATAGAAATCCAAACTGAAAAATGTTGAAAGTTCACTAATAGAAATATCAAAAAGTAAAATTTCATGATTTATTCACCATATTTGTATAATTATATACATTTATTTCATAAAACAAAATGAAGTTGATAAAATAATGAAATGCTAAAGTTCATAATAATATGGTAAATTTAATAATGTTGTAGAATGCTAGATGCATTGCTACTAACGTTCAAAAAAGTCAACATACAAAAGTATTGAAATTATTCGAACATAATTCTGAAACTTCTTCTAATTTTCACTTAAGTTTTAGACAAACTTTCAAAAAGAAGAAAGTAGTATAGAAAATACCGAAAAATTTCACCTGAATAATCTTACAAAATCCCTTAAGGCGTTTTTTATAGTCTTTTCATTTTCAGCACTAAATATGACAAATATAATAATTTAAAATTAAATTTTTATAAAATGTACAAACTTTAAGAGCTTTTACCTCGTAACATCCCTGTGGAAATCGTAAAGTTGCTTCTGAGTCGCGGGTACAAAACCTCCAACACCTCTATTAGGTAAAACTTTCAAGGTAGCTTCCAGCCATCGACAAACGTTCTACTCAAGAGTGAATAAATTGCAATTAAGAATATCAATATTTATATTAAAACAGATAAAGAGTGTGCTTACAGGTCTGTCCAAAGTCATAAGTTCGTAAATAAGGTCAGCCACATCTGATAGAATTGATGAAGGCAAGCAAAAAACACTAGAGTGGATTAAACTAGTGATTAAATCCTGCCCGAACTCATTAAATAATTGATACACCAATTCTCTTCGTGCTTTAAAATCATCTGCATCCTAAACAAAAAAAATTTTAATGTGAAAGTCAATTACTGCAATCAAATAAGAACAATATTTAAATATTACATAAAGTTAATTGAGATATAAATTAGCATTAATATCATCTAATATTAATTTTCACACTAAAATTAATTTCAAAAATTATTATTTGAAGTTTTTTTATTTAAACTACCGTAATTATTTTTAAGCTACGGTAGTCACGATCTCAATTATACAGTTATATTCCTCCCTTACTTCTTTATTTCGTGAGCATTTTAACAAATCCAACAAAAACTTCATAACGGACGAGTGAGCGTCTCTGTGATCAATAGTGCAAGCAAAAAGCGCGCACTTCATTATAGATTTCATTGCATCACAAGTTAACAAAAGAAATGGTGCTCGTTGAACAAATCTATAAAATAACATGCCATTAAAGTAATTTTATCCATCTTTCGAATAATTCAATAATCAAAACTTTACCTCGTACAAAGCCTAAATAAGTCATCTACAATATCGGGATGGTGACGAAAACCATCCGGCTCTTCTAAAGTTTTAAATGTTGGTCGACAGAAAGCCTAATAATTGTTTTATTTAACGATAAATTGTAACGATTTAAAAATTAAAATTTAGTTAAACTTACGTATAGCATGTCAAGTAGTCCTTGCGTGCACCCTGCCTCATTTCCGTATTCGTCCACCAAGATACTTCCAAGATATAAAAAACACGAATGTTGATGAACTTGGTAAAGTTCCACCATCTTCAATAAAATGATGTGATTAAGAATAAATTTAGAAACAAGCTTGAGCATTAAAATTAACTTACTTGTTTGACCAATGGCTCTATTAATGGAGCACTTTGCTTCCCTAAACATCTAATTGTAAACCTAATACAGCGACAACATCGCTCAATTATTCGAATATCATTTTGATATTTCACGCATGTTTGAGATAATAATGGCCAAATCTAAAATAGCATAATATAATTATAGGACAATAAATTCGTTAATATTTTAATATTAGTATAATAGTTATTAAGACCTGTTGTACGAGTTCTTGACATGGGTGGGATTGTCCGTTCGGTGTCGTTAAACTTAAATGTCTATCCCGATCAAATACCAACAATCTATCAAATAGAATTTTACCACTAAGTTTTACTCAATATGTAAATTATAAAAATGTTACCTAAATATAGCTGCCAGTCTATCGAGCCAAATAATTGGATCTTTTTTATTATCCCCAGATTCATCGATGCCTTGCAAAATCTATAAATAAACGTATAAATTGCGACCTACGCAAATTATAAGCAATCAAAAAGCACCTGTGATAAGGGTTGCAATTGAATTAAACACAATTGACTAAGGCCTTCGATCAACTGCTCAGTATTCATTTTCACCAATATTAGTGCGGCTCCTAAATCAATTTAATATTATATAATTAAAACTAATTACCAATTAAATTTATTAAAATTAATTTTACCTCTTAACAAACCCACGGCTGCTTCATTAGAAATATTAAAATTATCCATTACACGTATTACTTGAAGTAGATGCGGAAAATGCAAACCCATCTGATCACGACAAGTACTGCATATACTTTGTAGTGAAGAAGCGGTAATTGTAGATAATTTTTTATTTTGAATATTTGTTAATAAAAATTGTAAAACTGGATCTAAATTATAAAATATCATGGGGTTAAATTAAAAACCAAAAAAATTCAATTAAAATCGTATACCTAAAGTTTGAGGATGCTTTTCCACCCACTCGCCAAGTTCACCAATTAATTGTATACTTGTATATTTAACTGAAATATGAACATTATCTGGCAAATTTAAAATTGCATCAACAACTTGAGGAACCACGTCGTTTTCATCTCTAAATGGAATTAAAAAATAAAGTACTGTATGTAACAATATAAAATTAGGCGATACTTACGGTAAAATATTTTTGGCAACGGCTGACATAACATACAACGATGCTTCAGAAACTTCCCAAGTAGTAGTAGAACTTTGACATTTTAAATTATTAAACATCTAAAAAAATAAAAATTAAAGCACGAAATAATTTTATTATACCGCTTCTACAAAATTTCACCTGTCTAAAACAATTCGACGAACCAACAAGAAAAACGACATCTTTTAACAGTTCAGAAACTCGATTCCTGAAGTCAGTAAAATCATCGCTTTCTTCAGGATTTCCTTCCTAGATGATTATTGAAACGATTAAAAACAACACTACTTCATTTTAAGCTCATTTAAAACGTACGTGATCTGGCTCGAGTTGACAATGTTTGCATAGAGCTGTTATCAACCTTTCAATGTATGGTCTAAATACTTCATTTAAAAACTCGATATTTCTTTTATATAAGTATTCCGACAAACGATACCAACAGTTAAAAGTAATTTCTGCCACCTTAACAATTATTTTATATTAATTATAATATTATACAAATAATATACCGGTAGTGCATTTTTTAAAAAACCTCATTGACCAACCTCATAATCGTGATGCCCAACGCAAGTTAAAAGAAGGTCTAAAACTCTTAAATCACCAAAACCCTATTAATAAAAATCACTTATTTTTAAAAAAAAAATTTTCAAAGTAAAACAAAAATGATTTACTTGGCCTGGAGTATTGACAATAACTTCAAGTAAAGCTTCTACCAATTCAGTAAATATGCGGCAATAATTAATAGATCTAAATATATTAAAACAATAATTTAGATCAGTATTTATAATTAAATAGTATTTCTCGGACTTATCGGTATCTTCTTCTGCCACCGACATATGATAAGATTCGGGTAATGTTAAAACTCCTTGGTAAAGAGTTTGAATTAAAGATGGATATTTCTGAATGTCCTAAAAAAAGAAAATGAGATAACGCACATAAAATGTTAAAAAATAATTGCTTACTTCAATAAGCATAAGTGCTGAACAAACACAGTCTGTAGCAGCTTCGTGTACTACTGAAGGTGTATGCGGATCAATCAAAGCTTGAAACACATTTATAAGTAATTTATTGTGCGCAGTATCTGACGTTGGAATAGCCCCGATATTAAACCAACTTCCGAGACACCGCATTACACGAATGAGAATTCGTGGATCATTTTTAAAACAATCTATGCAATTTACCTATTTTATTAACAACATTAAAATTTTAAAGAATTCTTAGAAAATAATATTTTTACTGTACATGTACTCACTAAAAGTTTTAAAACTAAAGGTGCACCTTCATTGAATTGCTCGCTAATTTCATGTCGCCGATTAGCTCCCAATCGTAAAGATCGGCTGTTGATCTACATTAATTATTCAAATAAAATTCGTCACATTTATGCGACATTTCATGAAAACTTTTAACTTACTTCCTCAGGTAAGACAGTTAGCACTTCTAATAAAGATGGAATTTGCTGAGCGTTCTCGCCAAACCTTAAAACCAAATAATTTCATTACATTTCAAAAACTATAAATTTTATTTAAAAAAATTACTTTAGGGTTAAATCATGAACAGCAGTTCTCCAACTGATCATTTGAAGAGCTAAATCGGCTAATGCTAGACATAACTATAGTATCAAATGCAATATTATGTTAATTCATAATCTTAATGTATAAAATAGGACCAAGAATACTTGTGTAATTATCACTTGACTCGTTTCTTGAGTAATATTCCCAATATGATTAATCAGCGAATCTCTTAAAGGTTCATGAGCACTTTCCGGCAATTCGTGAAAAGAATATTGAATCTATATTGGATATGTTAATAATGGTTATAATATCATTAAACGTGTAAATGTTACTTTCGTTCTCATTGTTTGAGCAGCAAAATAACAAGATTCAACATCTAATCGATTTTGAAGCAATTCGTCAGCAATTTTCCAAGAGTGCATCTAGAATAACAATAACATGAATTAAATGTGCGACTTTGCAAATAATTAATATAATTCCGCAATGAACAAACATATAATTAATGATAATTCTGTCCTAAATAATATTTTAAAACGTTTTGTCTCGATATTTTTACCACGAACTAAACAAAGCATATTTACCGATCTTTGCAATTCTCCCAACCACACCGACGCTTTTTCTTTCCCACTTGCATCAGGATTATGATATAACGCGTGAATTGCTTGACACACAGTTTCAAGAGATGGCGGAGACTCCATAATGCTGAAAAGTATGATAAATAATTTTAAATAACGAAAAATAAAGTTAAAAACTATTATTCCTTACCCTTTATAATGAGATTTCTAGTGCCGAACGCAGACACTGACCACTACGGAGAACCTAAAAACCCACAACAAATAAAACTCCTTATAATGTGACAGCCGACGAAAGCTTCCGTAATATCAAATGACTCTTCACCATGCTCGTCACTAGATGGCGCAAATTGCTTTTTTTGCGGATCATTCCACACAACCTCAAGGGCAATCCGAAAGGTATAAAACTACCCCCCCCCCTACCCTCGTCAAGCACTGTACATGTACGCATTTTTTTACACTTTCTTTTTACATTTGTGCATTTTTGGTCTGCCCTTTGGGGTGGACAAACCAGTTCATAATCCACAAAAAAGTAGAATCCCCGGAATCGCTGAAATTCTGATGCGGATACGTGGAATTTGTCTTCTTTACGTTGATTTCATGTAAATAATTAGGTAAGTTATTTATTAAACATAATTAAAAATAAAAGTATATTAGTATACTAATTTAGAATCAGTCTGGAATCCAAATTATTAATTTACGACCCTCGTGTGGGCGGCGGTATGTCTGGAATGACGGTAATTCAAGGGGCACCGAGCCAGTACGTCAAATTAAATGTTGGTGGGACGTTGTTTTACACAACTATTGGTACTTTAACCAAGCATGATAATATGCTACGAGCGATGTTTAGTGGTCGGTTGGAAGTCCTGACAGATTCAGAAGGTAATTTAATGATTCCATTCGATCAGTTTGTAATCGTGTACCAAGGGATGTGCTAAAACTGCTTCGTTCGATATTTGTACTGTAGGTTGGATTTTAATCGATCGGTGTGGAAAACACTTTGGGACTATCTTAAATTTTTTACGAGATGGAAATGTAGCTCTACCTGAAAGTCGACGGGAATTAGTAGAACTATTAGCCGAAGCGAAATACTTTTTAGTTCAAGGTTTATCGGACAGCTGTGAAGCAGCGTTACGTTTTAAAGGCAAAGAAATAGAACCTATATGTCGTGTTCCTTTGATAACTTCAGCTAAAGAAGAACAAGATTTAGTGAACTCAACTACTAAAGTAAATTGCATTATTTTTAACTTAAAATTCATTACATAAAATGATATTAACATAATTATACGTTTTCAGCCTGTAGTTAAGTTACTTATCAACCGACACAACAACAAGTATTCCTATACGAAGTATAATTTTCTCGTTAATATTTTAAGAATTGATCCTATAATTCTTATTATTCTATTTTATCTATAGCACATCTGACGACAATCTATTAAAAAATATAGAACTGTTCGACAGATTATCTTTGAGATTTAGTGGTCGAGTACTATTCATTAAAGATGTTATTGGTTCCAATGAAATTTGCTGTTGGTCTTTTTACGGTCATGGAAAGAAAATTGCGGAAGTTTGTTGTACATCAATCGTATATGCTACAGATAAAAAACATACTAAAGTAATAATTACGAAATTCCAAGATTTTGGTTTCCACAGTTTAATTTAACCGATCATTTGAATAGGTTGAATTTCCCGAAGCCCGAATTTATGAAGAGACTCTAAATATACTGTTATATGAAAACCGTACGGCTCCGGATATAGAATTAATTCAAGCAACAAGCACGAGAGGCGCAGTTTCAATGACTACCTACACCAGCGATGACGAAGATGAACGTCGTACGGCCGGTGCGAGTGGAAGGGATGCTCAACATCTCGGCAGATTGCGCACAACTAAGCATCAGAATTAGCAAATTCTACGAGAATCTTAAGAATAGTTATAAATGTTAACATTGTAAATTGTGTGCATCTAAGTAGGGTCATTTTTTTTTTTTTTTAATTTTAAAAATATTATAATTATTGCTATTATCGTATTTAAAATATTAGGTATCGCGTATCAATTTATGACATGTCATTGCATTTTCTGTGAACTAGCACCTTGAAATTGTCTATTTTGTGATATTTTATTTTGAAATCTCAATTTAATCATCATGAATGAACTTTTCGTTATTTGTTTTTTTGCTTAATATGCAATATGTTTTCAAATACCGTTCATTCGTAATAGTAGCCGGAAAATTTTAATTACCCATATAAACTTTTTACTTCAAGTGGAACTTTTATCTTAAGTTTATGTTTTCTAATGTAATTTAATGTTTGTTTAATTATTTATAAAGATGAAATGAATCTCTTAAGACTGTTGTGAACTACAGTATCTTTAATATAATTACTATCTGTTTTCTCCTACTCCAAAATAATTTTTAAAAGCGTAACTGCAGTTATGAAGTTCTAAATATTTAAAAAATTCTCCCATATTTTCGAAACCAATTTCGTTAAATGTATTAAATAGTCGCATCTCACCGATTCCGAGATTATCAGTTTGAAAACTTTCCAATTGTTTACAAGTTATCTTTTTCCAACTCATGCATTTCACCTAAATAAACAATATAAGACAATAATTATAAGTGACCGTTACAACAAAACAAGGAAAACATACTCTGCTCCAAAATTCTTCGCAGTTGTCACCGTCACCTTCCGCACAAATTAATCCAGGTTTTCCTGACATGCAAAACCCAGTAATATCCAACTCTCTAGACAAATCGAGAATAGTTTTTCGTTTTCCTTTGTTATAAATATGATGGCTATAAATCCAAAATCTTTTAAAACACGTCGTCCTTTGAGATGGCGACTGCAATTTTTCCGTTATTAACGTAGGCGCGTAAAATTGCGAGTTATCTGTCAACCATTGTAAAACAGGCCCTACACATAGTTCTCCACTGTCGACAGAATTTATAAATAATCCAAGATCAAAATTTAATTGATGCTGCGTATCTCGCGCCAACGTAACGCAACGAACGTAAATTTCAGGATGAGTTATTGGATAATCTTGAGGAAAAGTGCAGTACACTTCAAACATTTTCTGCGTTCATAGAATATAAGCAGTTAATAATAATGTGTATCTACGTTAGTAAAATAAATTTCAATACCTCGTCAACAGTTAAATTAATACTGTACTCTAATTTATTAACTGGACACGAACATTCTTTTCCGTTTAAAAAGTTTCTCATGTCAGCCACTGTACTTTGATCATTCATTACAAATTCTCCTGCGTTGGAATACATACTTTCAATCATGTCTATTTCGCTTATTTGTAATTCTATACATTCCTTTTTCAACTGCTCTTTCTTCAATACATTGTCGTCTATTATATCCATGTTGTTTTAAAAAAAAATAAAAACGTATCAAACGTACCATTCAGCTTTGCATACAGGACCAAAGCAGTCTACATGCAAACTCAAAACAGGAAGTGCAAGTCGGGAACTTCCGTTCCATTTTGACAGCTGATTGTAGTGGGTACGAGAATACCGCGGTTAGTACTTTTCTTGTTTGTTCGATCATATATTTCAGATAAAATTTTAAAGAAAGTAATTTTTAATTAATTTAAAAGTGTGTACTGTAAATCAGTAGAAAAAAGTAAAAATAATATTGTCCGTTTATTGATTTATCTCGTAGTTGACACTTGTTTGACGCTGGTGGATCATAAACCGGTGCAACATGGCTGCAATTCGTCATGCAATATCAAAGGAAGTCTATCAACCTAATTTAGAAACCCTTGTTGGGTTTGTACACGTTACTATGGCCCCGAAAAAGAAAAAAAGCTGTTTTTTATGTGTTGGAAGTAAGTCTTTTCTAGCCATTTGATAGCCTTATTTTTAATTATATTTTTGTTGAATTTTTTTAGTATCCAACGAGAAACCCTATTCAGTTACGATAGCACAAATTAAAAAAGGTGACAAGGATGTGTACAAGAAAAAGCGATCTTGGAATTTGAAAGAGTTAAAGCAGTTAGATGCCAAAAATTCAAAGGTCTTAATAGGGCGTTGCATTACAAAATTGCAAACATTCAATGTAATGGATCTTAACTTTAGGATACCGCAGAGTTTGATCTACAATTTGACAGAATGTATAAATGGATTGCCAGTAGCGCTCAAGATAGAAATATTTTTATAAATTGCTTAAGAATGGTAAATATAATTTGAAATGATGTACAGTGCATTATCATAATTCTGATTAATTTTTCAAGTTATGGACTAAATATATTTCTCGAACGAAGCACAATTTTATAAATATTCCCAATGAAATGTTAGAAGGTAGCCTGTTAAAAGTTTTTTTTTTTTAATTCAAATAAATATCTTGTTGTCAAACATTTATTAGATGTTGCCTTAACGGGTAATAACGGTATTTCAATAAGAGCAATCGGTGAAGATTCCATCATCGAGCCCGACGAATACCAAGCATTAACTGAACGAGAGCAGATCGATCTAAATAAAATTCTTTCTGAATCGGAACTATCAATCAGTAACGCTGAAGCTTTTACTGAACAATTGTCCAAAGACTTGTCTATTCTAGACGGGGTAATGAAAAAATATATTACATCATAATAATAATTTATTAATCTATTGCAAGTAGGCGAATATTCATACAATTATGGCATCAGAAGAAAGCGTCCAAAAATTAATGGATATGATTCAACATGCTATTGATGAAGCCACAGTAATTGAAAACAGTTTAGAAAAGTACGACGACATTTTAAAGGTTAGGATATGCAAGCTTATATCTTGATTATAATATCGCAAAGTCAAAATTTATGTTTTTAATAATAATTGTTATAATTTTATAGAATGTTCGTGAAGCTATGGAAAAAATTGAAGATAAAAATGTTTTGATTCAAGTCCAAAATGCTAACATGTTAAAGTTGTACGATGAGCTGGATAAAATTGTGGTTAATGATAAAAAAATAAAAGTATTTATATTGTACAAAAATCTAATAAAGAATATTTTTTACAGAAAGATTTAGAATTATCTCATGCTCATCAAATCACATTATTGGATGGAGATCTAACTAAGTCCGAAAATGTAACCGAGTGCTCTGTTGCCGCACTGGCTTTACAAAAAGCAATGGAAGCTAATTTACATCCTTGTACGCTTATTTACGTTCAATAAACTGTGGATATTTAAATTTCATTTTAATTAAATAGGTGTATCAAAAATGTCGGCTGTTGTTGAACAGCGAAAATTATTTGAAAAATTGCGCTTGAAATTTACGCAACGATTATCTAGACATCTCAACAATTTGTTTATTCACTTGGTAATTAATTTTTAATTCAGATTATGGAATATTAGTAACAAATTGTATAATTTTAGGGTAATGAGATGGGTGAAACGTCAGTGTATCACAACTCTGAGCCAATATTACCAAATCATCGGGCTTGCCATAAGGACCTAATGCCGTATGAAGACCTTATGTTATGGTTAAAAACAACGGACAATAATGCTTACAGTCAGCTGTCGAAAATTTACACTGACTCGTTAAGCAAACAATACAATCGAGAATTGCAAGAATTTTTTGAAAATTCTAGACAACAGTTTTTAGGAAGACTCGAAAGAGAGCGAAGGGGTATTCTTTTTGTTTTGTTTGATTATTATGGGTAACTTGATTTAATGGGTTTAGGAAAAGGAACTGGATCTAATCAAGACCTAACTACAAAAGCGTCTGGGAAAGTTAAATCTTCTTTATTAGGTGTGGATAGAGATATGTTTGGTTATGAGTTAGATGTAGCGGATAGAACAAAATTTGACAAAGTATGAATTTAACTAAATAATTTATGTTAACAACGTGATATTAAACTTTAAATCTATTGACAGTTAATCGAACGCATATTATGCGAGTTGGAACCGATTTGTGTTGAGGAGCAGCAATTTTGTGCCCGATTCTTTCATTTGTCATCGGAGACACCTCAACAAAATACCGCCACAGCTTCGGGGACGCAGGTGATTAATCTGTTACTACAGTACTTTAAAATTAGCTTTGCATGTTTATGTGAAATAATGTTTTAGATAGCGATATCAGGGGCTGGCAATTTAATACGATCAGTCAGCGAAGAAATGCTTCTGACTAGCCAGAAGAAAGAGTAAGAAGTGTCATTTTAAAACCGAAATGTTTATTAACCTTTAATTATCTATTTAATTACAGGAAACAAATAAATGGGGAATTGAGGTAGTTTCTTATCATTTAAATTTAAAACAATTTTGTTTTAAATTAATTTGATGAATTTTTAGGACAATCATGGGAAGACTTTTTTCAGTTTTAGAAACTGAACTGACAAGTTTCATTTCATTTTTTGATAAACTTGATAGTTTGTAAGAGTATCCCTAATTTCTATAAGTGCAATTAATAATTAACAATATTTATAATAATTAATAGTTATTCAATGTATTTGCTTGTTCGATTGAGTCAGCACGTCATGTCCATACAAGACACAGGGTCGTTCATCAGCATGTCATTCGCAAATTGCTTGGTACAAGTGAAAAGGAATTTTGATAAATTTATGGTAATTTTATGCATAATAAAATATGTTTCAATCAACTATAATAATTAATTAATATTTTTAGATGGCGCAAATTAAATCAATCGAAGATGCCAAAGTTTCAAAAAAATCAAAATGTGGAATTTTGTCATTTGTTTTAAATTTTGAGGCAAGTTTAAAATATTTAAAATATTTTTTTTTCTCTTTTTAAACTTGTATCTTGATTATACTAGGAATTTGCTCAGCAAGCCGGTTTCATATTTCAAGGCTCAGAACGACGAAATTACCTCGACAAATGGTACACGAAATTAGTTGCGGCAATGTTTGACGCTATAACGAGGATCGCTTCCGAACAAAATAAAACTCCAAAAGAAGTTGTAATGATGGGTAAACAATTAATTACAAATAACTACTTAAACCAAAACTAATAGCAATTTATATAACTATTTTAGAAAACTTTCATCACTTATTTGGTATGTCGCATCATTCTATTTTAGAAAATAGCAATGGAAAAAATTGGTTATATTTCTAGCACTTTTATCGCAATTGAAAATCGCTTGCTTGGACTCCATTCGTAAAGAGGCCAAACAAAAGTACAACGATTACTTGCACGCCTATGTGATTGAGTATTTTGGACGGCCTTTGGAAAAACTAAACGTAAAGTGATATTTAAAAATTTACCATTTTTAAATATTCGAAAGTAATTACTTCCGATTGTTATTTTTTAAGACATTTTTTGAAGGGGTCAAAGCTAAAGTAGCCCTAGGTGTGAAGCAAGAAGAAATTGGCTATCAGTTAGCTTTCAGTAAACAAGAACTAAGAAAGGTTATCAAGGAATATCCGAGTAAAGAAGTAAGTGTGAAGAAATATTCAATTGAAATGGACGTGTTAAAATGAATAACATAATATTTTTGTAGGTAAAAAAGGGTTTAGAAAACTTGTACCGTAAGGTAGAAAAACATTTAAGTGAAGAAGAATACCAACTGCAGGTAAAATAAAACTATTGCAGTATTCGACCATAATATTTTAAAATGTTCTCTTTCAACTAGGTCGTTTGGCATTCGATGCAAGAAGAATTTATCGCCCAGTATAAAGATATTCAAAACTTAATCGAATTATGTTACCCGGGTTCAATGATCACGCTAGAATTTTCTATCGAAGACATATTGCAATTCTTTTCCGACATTGCCCTCTCTCATTAACCCATCTATCGAGACAAATAATTATTATTTCTAGACATTAACCTTTTATTTAGCTAATTTTATTAGCATTTAAATAAATATCATTACGTTAAGAAATTTCCGAAAAGTTTTCGCAGATATTATTTCTGCTTTCACAAGCGTGAATCCATTTTTCGGGATCACTAACTTCGTCAATTTCAATTTCGTTAATATGATTAAGTAAAGAACCATAGTCTTCAAGCACCGAATCAAGTCCAGTACGAATGTATTCGTCAACGTAGTTCGTTTCGTCAGAATCTTCAACCAAACAAAAGTTGTGAAGAACAAACGTCGCGCTAACACAAATTGGTAAATAGTCTAATCTCCCCAGTTCTAACATATTTAATCTTTGAAATCGTCCTTTTAATAATGCCAATGTCTCAAACAGTTTATGTAAAGCAATATTAAGAGCTTCATTAAACTGTAGTTTCCTTTCACACAAGTTTCCGTTATTAAGAAATGGTGTTATAAGCCACTGTTCGAGAGGTAAAGAAATTCCTCCTAAAATAATTATCATGAGCTATATTATAATCACTCGATTCTTAGCGAATCTATATTAAACCGCATTCCCAGACAACTAATTAAACAAAAAAAAATAAAAAACGAGCTCACTTACCAACAAGAAATGAGTTTTCGGGGAACCACGTTGATTGATTTGTAGTAGCTCTGGCATATAGATCCGAAGTTCTTAAAATGCTTGCATCAGACGAAGCACCTGGTAAACCTACAAAATAAAAACATTTAAATTTTAATTTATTGAAAATAAAACAATGTTATTTACCTGCGTAGCAATCTATAAATCGTAAATAATTGTCGGAAACAAATTGCACGGTTACCGTATGGCCACCGAGTTTACTATCGGCGTAAATCTTTGGGGTTTCTTTTACCGTCTTAATGCGAAAACGAGCTATGCCAATCACACCTCGAATTCCTTTAATCTTGGTTAAAGTTCGAAAATGTTCGATAGTATCATTTAGAGAATCTGCGACTGGCCAGTGGATGTAGTCTCCGGCTAATTCAACTAGAGCACTGACTGTTCGTCGGAGAGAATCTTCGACTGTAGACGTTGACACTTCAAACTTTTCGCCTACGGCTCGAAACGTTTGTTGATTAGAAAGATACCATAAAGTAATCAAAATCTTTTTTTCTAGTCGTAATGATGGACGACCACTCCGGACGGGATTATCCCTCGGAGCCATTGCAGTTAACATTAGGGGAATCAATTTTCGGCACAAACATTCTACCGTCCTTCTTGACATGTGAAACTGTTGACGAAACTCATAATCAGTGTACAATCCCACCGTAATTTCGGCAAAACCAATGCTGTAATTATCTTCTAACTTTTGTATTGTACTGTTTGACGAGGATTGTTCCGATGTGAGAGAACTCAAACCGAAACAATCTTCGTCTTCTTCAATTGAATCTGTGCTTAAAAAACCAGCTTTCGCAGCAATCGTCACTAAATTATCTTCGTCATCTGTTTCTCCACCGTAAATATCACAACATAATTCATTTAAATCATTTAAAAGTTGAATTTGTGAAATAACTGCCGACACAATACCCGTCGAATTGTCCGCCATGATTACACCTTATCAGTATGGTGGCTCATAGGAGCCAACCACAGTTGCCCACGTGGGCCATCCTAAAAATTAATAGAATTATTTACATTTAAAAAAAAAAAAACATTTACCTTTTCTTAGAAATAGAAAGTAAAGTTTGGAAATGATTCGTGCGGATAACCGCAATTTTAGTAGTTAAAACAAATTTCAGTAATCACCAGCCACCGTAATAATTATCTTCTGCAAACCCGTCATCAACCTTCTGTCATTTGATACGGTGCGATATAACCTTGGAACTCAAGGTTGGGAACAACAGTTGACCCTCTCTCTAAAATGGGCTGACACTGCAACAGGTCATCGGCCTTTCATGACCTAATTTACTGCCCTAATTCGAAGGACTGTATTTTGCGACCTTGACCACAAATAGCGGAAGTATTCGAGGGATAAACCTCCAAGGTTTCTCCTCATGATACGCAAGTGCAGTACCATAACCTCCTATGACAGTACAGTCCATGATTGTATTAAAACAGTTACTGTGTCACAAGAGTTTAACACCAGAGCAAACCAGTAAACTTAATACTGTACATGACATTGTATACAGTACGGCCTACGGCATCAAATTTAATAAATTGTTTAACAAAGAAAAAAAATGGTGAAAATATTACTCGATGCCCGTAGGAAATCTGGCATTTTTAAAACGAGGTTCAAACTCTACCCCACCGAATTCACGAGTCCCAAGGTCCTTTTGGGCTGATTTGAAATCCTCAGGGCCACTCAGTACCCACCCCCTTCCTAATCGTTGAATTACAGCGTAGTTACTATGATTACAGTAAATTAGTTTGTCAAATTTACGTCTATGAATTCCATGGTCGTCTATAACAACTTTGATCCGAATGGCGCCACTTCTAATTAACGTTATTTTAGAATAAAGTTAAAAGAAGATGACAATTATTGGATAGAATGATGTTAAAAAGAGGCATTCTAGTCATTAATGGCCTTTTGTCGCCCTCACCAAGGGTTCTCATATATCCAAATGCTATACTGACAGAAAACCTAAATGAAAAGATGCATTTTCTCACTATAAAAAAAATATAACCATAATTAACAAATTTCTTAATTAAATATTAAAAAATATTTTATTCTAAACTTTGAAAATTTTTGTTTTTATCACATGTGTTTATTTTGATTAGACATAAAATATTAATATTCTTTAAAAACTAAAGTTTTAAAAAAGAATCCATAAAAAAAACTTTTAATGATAATTATTATTATCTAAAAAGATATGCTATTTTAACTTTAACCGGGAATGCTAACTAATAAATAATCAAATGACATTAACAATAATAATAGAAAAAACAAACAAATAAAAACGAGCCAATTACTGTATTCTAATTTAAATTAGAGTATTAAATCAACGCTCTAATTATCAAAAAAAAAGAATTCAGACGTAAATTATTGCTACTGGTACAGTAGCTCGAATATTTGTGGTTTTCACAAAAGAATTTATCATTGTGCGATTTTACTTTATCAATTTGTTATTTAACTAGTTTTTTTTTAAACTACTGTAGAACTATTGAAACGTAATTTGGTCTGTATAATATGCTAGGGCAAATAATATAGCTGTTCCAGTAATCCAGCCTAAATTTTGAAGTCCTATTACTTTAAGGGCGTCCCACACACCAACACGACTAGCATTTTCAACTTCTTCATTCATTTCAGGAATCTATTTAAAAATCGATTATTTTTGTAACATTTAAAAAATTATATTTAATTAATACGATATTATATTTTTAACGCTGCTTTATATTTGTAAATAAAATATTACTTTCACTTTCATTTAACAGCTAAATTTAGTCACCACTTGAATCTTTTGCATTAATTGAAATCGACTGTAATCATGTTAAATGATTGCATCAATCACATCTTATAAAAAAACAAACAATTTCAAAGCAGCTGTTAAAACTAGATAATTCAAGTAGTCATCTTAATAAAATTTATCTCTTGATGAATAAAAATAAAAATAGCTGACCTAATTTAATAATGACAATTATAAGCAATGACCATCCGTTTGACGTCAATTGGAAGTGAAAATTGTCCCTGAACATTACTCTCAAATAAAAACGTTTATAAACGCTTACCATGTCGACGAGTGATATATAAAAAAATGCTCCTCCAGCCAATGCAAATATGTAATCGCTCGCTTCCGCCAGTTCACCTAGCAAAGTTCCCACGATCAAACCAACGTAGCACGTACAAGCTGATAAAAAATTGTACACCAGCGCTTGTTTCATCGTCATTCCAGAATTTAAGAGTATTGCCATATCACCTTTGAGTGACGAGGATTAAAGATTGATAGTAATGACGTCAAATAGCATTCATCAATTACATTATTCACTTACCCAATTCGTGGGGAAGCTCTTCACAGACAACTGCCACTGAGATACTAATGCCCGTCATTACACTTTGATTGAAGCCAGCACCTATCGATAGTCCATCTATAAAATTATGAAGACCGTCTCCAAAAACAATCATCCATGCAACAGTAGCAATAGGGCTGTCTTGTCCCGGTTTGAAGTCCATATGATGTTCATGATGATGTTTTCTTTCTTGTTTTTGCTAATTAATAAAAATGCGTATTATTGTAAAATCTCAAGAGTACTAACTTTATAGTCTTTCATGCATAGGATAAAAATTTAAAAAAGTAACTCAAATCCAAAAATTAAAAATCATTCGCAAATTCAATGAAAAGTGCAAAGTAAAGATAGAAAAAATCAACATTTTTTTTTAAAAATTTACATAAAATATTAAAATCGCCACCATTTTGATCTAGTGTTGGGTCTCTAAGACTCGAAATAAAAGAAAATAAATAATAAATTTTATATGTGTGCAATTACGTGAAAAATCTGGAAAAAAAAAGAGTAAGAAATGAGTGCAGACACTTTAGTCACATGCATTTAAAAACAAAATTAATAAAAACAAAAACACCACAACCAAAAGGAAGAGCAAGCTAGTATTTTAAAGACAAAACTGACTAGGATTACGGGATGAGAATGCGATGACGAAGGCACAGAGACGGTCGCATTTAAAGCACCACTGGATACACTTAAGTCTTTCGTAGATTCTTCCACTATCGTATTCGTGTAGCGAAGAACTTCAACGTCAGAAAGTACTCTCTTAAGATTCTCTGGTCGTTTGCGCTACAAATGGCAACAATTAAAAATAACTTCAACCCTAATAATTTTACCAACCCTAAAAAATCATTTGTGAAAATAATTACCGCGGATTTTTAAAGTAAAAAAAAAAAAATTAAAAGGGAGGAAAAAAAATTACCTCACAATACTGAATGTAGATCCTCAACAATCGTTCAACCATAAAAAATAAATAAATGCCACATAAAATAAGTAGTGACGTTGTTAGATACCGATGATTTCCGCCTTCTTTTAATAAACCGAATGCCTACCAAAAACAAAACAATAAAATTAATAATACATCGTTGTAATATGAATCAATGGAGAATTCAACCTGAGGGATCAAGTGAAAAGCTGCGCTTCCAGATAAACTGCCAACAGCCAAACCAATGAGAACCATGAGTAGCCTATGATAAAAGGCCTTTCCCATTAAAGGAAGTAAAACCGCTCCAAAAACCGAAGATAAACTAATGACGGTAACGAACAAGAACCCATATCCCCAAACTGTAAAAAAAAAAACAACCACGGAAATAAGAGTATTAAAATTTATCATTAAAATTATTAAATTACATCGTAATTAAATAATTCTAGATATTTTGAGTTTGTCATGAAATAATATCAACATTATTATTGACATTTAGTAAATATTAAAATCAAACACATGACAGTAAATAAACAATAACAAGCACCTATATGTTAACAACTTTTAAAAATTTGCCCGATAAGAAGGTCAACGCTATGACAGATAACTCGTTAATGAATGGTTGAAAGTTAACTTTGAACTTAACAATAATAATAATTCATAATCATATAAAGCACAAAAACCATGACGTCAAAATAAAGATATTAAATTTCAATTATCTGAATAAAAAAACTCGCATAGCATTTCCTAGAATAAAACAGAAATTATAATAACCGCAACGAAACAAAAGAAAAACCTGTTTTTAACTACAAGTTACAAAAAACAATAAATTAATATGCAAAATGTTCTTTTTGTTGTTGTTAATAAATCGTTTTCAATTAGAAGTGCACTTCTATCGTAGTATCATAAAACTAATTATAATTACCCTTCTAGCTTCTATCTTAATAGGATAAAACTATCTGCCTTGATAGAATATAGCCAATTATAGCTACAATTCTATCTTAATAGAATAAAACTAATTATTATAAACTGTAATTCCGCAGCAGATAAAGTTACCCTTCTAATAATAATAATAATTATTACATTAAAACATTTTCCACGAATTAAAAATTAACGTGTTGTAAAATACCTTCTAAAGATGAGGGTTTCAGGTGTTCTCTGGAAGGATCAGAGTGGGATTCCAGTTCAATTGTTGAACCAAATCTATCACAATCAGCATTTTCCAAGTTTTGTAGAATAATAGGACATAAAGCTTGCAGATCTGACGCACTTACGCCGTCATTTAAACTATTATTATCCGTAGACGATTTAACTAAATTTAATAATTCGGTTGAACTGAAACACTGCAAAACAAACTATTGGTGTTAGTATCATGACAATAATTATTAAAGAAAAAAAAATTTAACAACTGCATGCTACCGGTAGTTACCTTAGTTTGTCCAGAGTTACAAAACGTAGAATTCTTGTGTAAAGATGAACAATTATTACTAATGATGGTACTAAAGTTGGAACGGTTGGCGCTAATATTTCGTAAATGACTGACATAGTTTATAAATTGAGCTTTATTTAAATATAACTGTTCCGGTTTCTCCTTGATCTGGCTGCCGTGATCACCGTGGTTTTGTACGATTGCTGACGCGTAAATTTTCGAAACTTCATCGATGGTATCGTTACCATTTGACGCTTGACAATAATTATTAAAAAGTATAATTACGCAAAGTGTAAGAAGAAGAGTAAAATACCAACTAGTAGACAACATCTTTCTACAATAGGATGACATGATGAATCGAGGTTAAGCGAGTCGAGAAGTACCAGCACGCCGCACAATTACGGAACACTAATTATTCATTGATAATTAAAAACAAACAAATATTAATATTCGGTGCTCTACTACTTATACTTAGCAAACAACAGCAATAAAACTATGTTTAGTTTATATCGTGTAGCTTTCTCCCACTGACACATTTTCGACTTTGTTTCTAGAGAACACTCTCCACTGGGGAGGATTCGTATTGGCGGTCACTGCGCATGCTTCAATTTACACTGTGTCCCATCGCAGCTGCACTACAGCTCTACGCAAGGCCTGACGAATGAGAGACGATAGAGGAAGTCCACTTTTTAATAATTTATATATAGCTACACAATAATTATTATTCTACTGCGTATTAAATCACTCATTTGCGAAACCCAAAATATAAATAATTCAATACAATTATTGTTAACGATTATTGAAATAGTAATAGGCCTATTATAATAGTTCTCAAAGAATTAAGGTTCGCGGAATTATAGCCGTAGAAGCAAAAAAAAAAACTTTCGCCGTATTAAAAATATTACAGTTCATGTATTTGTTTATTTTTAATTTAGACATACTATTTTCATCATCCTACAGTTGATTAATCAGTTAATTATTAACTGAGCCTATCGTTAAAATGGGCATAAAGTTTTGATTTAATTTTTTTTTTGTTTGTTTCCAATTGACAGGTCGCTCGAGAAATGAAAAGACAATAATGAATTAATTTTATCAGTGTCATTTGCATGAATTCGCGTTCTCAATAATGGTAGTAATTAAATCAAAAGAATCGTTTTCTCTTGTGCCGAATTACCAAATACTGTAGGTTATAAGTAGGCCCTTCCACGGAGGCTAATTAACGATAAAAGTTTTAATAGGGGCCTCTACTATCATTTCCGACCCGGTTTTCTACGGGGATTTCCCTTTTTATTAGTTTTTAATTTAAGATATTTTTAATTAACCCGTTTTCAGCCAAAATTTAGGCTACGTCCTGTATATTTTAAAACATGACTTAAAAAAAGTTGAAAACTACACGAACCTGCATTATATAAGCCTATACCAGAGCAACAATAATTAAAGAGCAAATAAAAAACAATAATTTATATCCACTCAATCTAGCAATTGAATAAAAAAAATTCTTCAAAAAATATACCGAAAATTAATTTAAAAAATAAAAATATAATAATAATCCCTTCAATTAATAAATAATTATAGTTTGTAAATTATATTTACACTGGGTTAAAATTAAAATAGTACATCTCATTAAAATTTGTAATTATTGCATTTTATTTTTAAAACCATGAGTATTGCACGGTAAATTCATTTGATAAAAAACAAATAAAATGATAACGATCCGAGTTTAAAAAATAATTTACTGTTCCGATAAAGAACAGTTTTAACCGGTACTACAACCATTACAATAATACATTAATTTTATTTGGTAAACGAGTACTAGATTAAGCCTGATCCCAGGTGTTTTTACTACCGCGGTGCACTTATCATTTATAAAATAAACCAACCGTTTACCAACCAAAATGTTCAACATAAATACAGCCCTGCATAAATAAGATTTATAAATACGTTAAGTGTCAAAATGTCTACAACAACAATGTCTAACTACAGTACAGATATTCTTGTACAGAGACATTTTGACGTGAAGCGTTGTAAACACATAAAAAAAAAAAAACTTACCTAAGATGCCCAGTAGATGCGTACAGATTTGTAAAAATTGTGCTGCCACTAGATTCATTTATAATACTTTCCGATGTATCGACATTAATATCAGCCCCGCTGCAGCTTTTAACTAATACCGGAAAAGCAGTAAATATTCCACACTGTTGTTGTTCTCTAACTATAGGATATTTTGAATCTTCATCCGATGTAGCTGGCCATCTTGGGCCGCTGATATGGTAACCATTTGCCACATGTTTCTTGTGGCCTGCCCTATTGGGGGTGTCGTTGATATCACCGGAAGTAGATCCATTCAAACTACCAACACTATCGGATTGATAAAGTGGTGGAGTCCGATAAGCGGGTAACAACACGTTAGGATTGTAATCAGGTTGAGCATTTGAAAGAGGTGGAGTTGAAGGTGCTGAGAGTGATCCGCGTCTACCATCGTTTGAACATCTCGGTTTCTGAACGGGTGAAGACCAATTTGTCTTAGTTGGCGACGCTATAAAAGCAGGTTGATAAATTAAATTTATTCATTTAACAGTTATTGCTAAATTTATTACGTGGATATGATCGTTTTTCCACACTCGATTCTTCGACATAGGGGTTGTCAAATACGACGGCTCCATTGACGGAACTATGCGATCTCGGTCTAAAAGAACCGTTATTGGTAGAAAACGGAGAAGGTGGGGTGTTAGAACGTGTGGACAATGCGGGATCGGATCCGTGACAACTTTTGCGAAAGGAAGTTGAAGGCGCCGGTGGAGGTGTTGTAAGACGACTATTTGTTAATAAAGGAGATGGCGGTCGATAAGATACGGACGATTTTAAAACAGGACTAGGTGGATTAATAAATGCACCTAAAAATACAAATATATTTACTAAAATTTCGTGGGAGAGATATATTTGATAATTTTACGTTTTGAATAATTTGTCGCAATGTGATATGGTGGAGGTTTTTTATTCCGATTTGGTGAAGGAGGTCCATGAACTGAATAAGGAGACGGTGGCGATGGTCTTAAATAATAGTTGGATGCGGCAGATGTGATATTATGAGGCGAATAATTAAAACTGGGCATTTGTGAAGGTGATGAAACTTGATAAAGATTCAGATTGCTTGGTCTTCTTCTAGGAGGCAGTGGCACTGGATTATGTGGTAAAGATGAAATATTAGAATTCATGGGGTACACCTGTTGCGTCTCCATGGGAGAATACATTATTGAATTCTTTCCATCGATAACCATTTGGCCAGTATTTCTAGGAAGAAGATCCGGCGGTGGACCGTAGGTTAAATGATAAACATTATGAGACGTGTTTAAATCCATTTCTATTTAAAAAAAAAAAATGAATAAGAAATTTATTTCAGTTTTATGAAGAAATATTATATTCATTTTGTCACCTTGTCTTTCGTTATTTTCTTTAAAAAAGTAATTGTTATGCGAATTAAGCAAAGACGGTCTATTGAAATTATTTTCTTGCATTAACTTTTTTGCTACAGCAGTAGAAACGGAAGCAGCTTTGCCCATCTTTTGAGGAGAAAATGGTGATGCAAACCGGTCGTTGTAATACCTTTGACGAGAATCCATATCACTGGCATAACCATCCAAAATAACCTTATTAAACCTTCTTTCATGATCTATCGATTTCAAATTATCAATGGAATCCTTTCTTAAATTTTCATAAACTTCTTGATCGCTTTGATATCCACAATTAATTTTCATATCATTTGCTTGCACTCGACCTTTATTTTGCCTTGAATGATCGGATTTTGTTACTAGACAATAGATAACGAATTAACCATTTGAAATAAATCTGGCGATAATTATTAATTCAGTAGCTTACTTTCTAAATTTTCAGATTTCAAAATTAAATCAACATCTTTGACTACACCGACTTCTCCTGCACGTTTTCTTTCGTTATTAAATTCACCTATAAAAAACTTGTTTAATTTTTTTTTTTTGTTTATTAATACTAAAAAGACAATAATACCCGTTAAGATAGGTTTCATTGATCCACTTTCATTTGAATCATGGTTTTCGTTATTACTTGCTAAACTTTCTTGATCATTTTTCAATATTCTATGTATAGCCTAACAAGATATCGACAAAATATTCAATAGCAATAAGATAATTGATATATGAGATCTAATGACATTAAACTAAATGAAATTAAATTAATAAAGACAAAAACATAACGAAGTAATTAAAATGATAGCTAGTCATAACATTCCTTACTTTAGCATCTTCGTGCAAATGAGTGGGTTCATGCGTATCAAATGAGGAATTTGGTGAAGTAGATTTGGTTACTTTGGCTTCTTTTATTTTTATATTTTCGGATAATTGGGAGACTTTGGCTTCTGCCACTACAGTCTCTGTCGTTTCATTCTTAATAATTCATACAATATGCTTTATCAAATTCATTAACATGCCCATCAAAAAAAACCTTACCTCTCCATTATCCGTTAACGAGCTGATATTCACATAATTCGCCCCGCCTTTAGATTTCAAAGCTTGATTTCTTGCATGTTTAACATGCGATTTTAGTTCTTTGGGGTATGGAGTAGGATTTCTGATTAATTTACCCTATAATGTAAACAAAATTAAAGTTGATTTCTTGAAATATAAATTTTTATTTTTAATATTAATAGACTTAGGCCTACTGGTTTATCAAGTTTTTCATCGTAAGCAAATTTGATATGCTGCCTTTGTGGTCGTTGTTCTTCCCATACAGAAAGTTGAAAGCTATCGGCGTCACTTGCGTAATCTATGGTAAATATTTAAAATTACTGTATTTAAAAAAAAAAAAAAAAGAAATTACAGTATGATATTGTTTCTTTACCATCGAGCTGATTTCCTAAAACTTGAGGAAGAAGGTAGCAAGTTAATACTCTTTGACCTGTATCTACGTCGATATCTCCTTGCAAAGGAATTAAAGGTTTGTTCTAATAAAATTAATCAAAAATCAATTTTACGAATATTTAAAAATAAAAAATTAATTTACTTGATTCTCAGAAAGCCATAAAGCCTGTAAACTTTTCAACTTTTTCAAACTGTATGGCAGAAAACGAATTCTATTTTCGCTAAAATTAATTATGCGAAGTAAAGAGTTGTGACCGATTTCGTCTGGAATTGAAACTAGACGATTGCATCTTAAAGATAAAATAGTCAAACTAACGCAGCTGCCCACCTGCGAAATTATTTTCATTTAAATAATGATAAATTTATTTAAAACTAATTTAAATGTTTACTTCAGGAGGAATTTCTTCTAAAATATTTTCGTCCACTAATAACGTGTGCAACTTTCTTAATAAACCGATGCTTGAAGGCAAATACTGAATATTATTTTGACAGAGTACCAGTTCTTCTAGATTACTTAAGCTAAAAATTTCAAAATTTATATTTGACTTCATTTAAATTAATCTGTAACAAAACCTTCCGATGGAAATTGGAATTTTTTGAATCCTGTTGTCATCTAATCTTAAAATTTCTAGGTTCCTAAGACAACCTAATTAAAACACGAAATTACAATCTTTTTCCTTATGAAAATGACACTGCATAATTACCTATACTTTCTGGCAACACTTTTAAATTATTACTAGACAAAGTTAAATCTGTAAGATTGAGGCAATTCTCAATATCATTAGGGATACTTTCGATGCGATTTTTACTAGCATCTAGATAAGTCAATTTTTTTAGATTTCCAAAAGCCTAGAAACATAAAATTAAATATTATAGTTAATTACAAACAAAAATTTTAAATATTTCTTACTTTACAATGTCCAAAGTTTAGCAATTAATAACAAACATTTAAAAGTATTAATTGATTTTGAAATATTAATTTTACTTACTGATGATATAGAAGAAATTCGATTGCAATCACACCACAATTCGGATAAGTTACATAAATTCCCAACAACTTCCGGCTTTTAAAAAAAAACAATATAAAAATGTAATCAATATAAAAATATAAAATGAAAATAAATCCTCACCAATTCCCTAAAATCATTTTGACCAATGTCTAATCTAGTCAATTCTGTCAATCTTGCCATTGATTTTGGTAAACATTTTAAATGATTTTCTCGCAATTCTAAAATTCTTAATTTAAATAACCTGCAGTCACATAAAAGAAATTATTTAAAAAAATATATTTTAAATAATTATATCAGTTTGATCTTATACCTTCCAAAATTTGCAGGTAAATAATCTACAAAAGTATCGTTCAAATAAAGTTCTTCTAAATTAATTAACTGAGTAAACCCCTCCGGCAGCCTAAAATTCCAGATCAGAGTTAAATCATTATTCTTCGAATTTGAAATATTTTTAGGTTCTTACTTTCCCAAAGGATTTACGCTTGCTTCTAAAATGCGCAAACATTTGCATAGTTTTATATTATCTGGAATGTCTAAAATAGCTTCAAAATATATTGCAAGCAATTAAAAACTACACGGCAAAAATATTTAATTGTAATCATTAAACAATACCATTTTTGCAAACGTCCAACTCCTCCAAATTAATTAAACTGGCAACAGCTGATGGCAAAGAGTGAATTTCATTATCACTCAAGCAAAGTTTTCTTAATTCATGGCAATAAAATAATGGCTAAAATTCAAATAACAAAATTTGTATGATAGATTAGAAGTCGTTTCTTTTAAAAAATTATCTCTTACCCTGGGAAGATCTTGAATTTGATTAAAGTCGAGATACAACTCCTCCAAAGTTCGTTCAAAATTAAAAATTTCATTCGGTACATCCGAAAGACCACAATGCTTAAAATCTAAAACTTTCACATCTTCCGGCTCTTTCCCCAAACAAGAGCATCGTCTCAATATTGAAAACATTCTCCATGAGCATTATCGATATCTAATAATTAATGAAAACGTTAAATTAAAAAAAAACAAAAAATAAAATTAATTTAATTTAATAGAAATACAAAACGTTAGCTCCGTTTGACAATAAATAATACAATTAACAAAATAAAGGAATAGAAATAAACTACGATAGTTACCTTGAAAATTAGAAAGCGAATTACGATAGTTAAAATGTTTATTCACATATTAGATAATGACAATAAGTGCACGCTGTTCTTGGCTCTTCCAACTTTAAAAAAAGAAAAATCGTATGAGAATAATTTAAATTCTTGCAAAAGAAAAAAAAAGATAACCTTTAAATGTTCTCCAATCCAAATTGTATCCAAGGCGTTCGAGGTGAGTGATCGTTTGACGCAAATTAACCCTATTTATAAACGGCTTTAACTTTACAGATCACTTGTAAAACGCGCTAGGTACTTAGAAATCTCAAACTAAAAATTAATGAATAACGCAATGTCTTAAAATGAATAAAATCGTTTATAGTAGTTCAAACAATAAAGTTTCACCTCACATTTTTAATTGTAAATTTTGTTAAGAGATAAATGACGTCACTCGAGATCTGACTTCCCAAGAATGTGGAAATGGATTCGTTCATAAATTACCGGACCGCTGTTCATTCAATCATCTTCCTTTCATCATCACCAGGGAAGTTGTCTCCTTCCCCCCAACAAATAAATTAATATTAGAAAAGTTATAACTTGATTCAATATTAAAGTGTAGATTTTAAATAAAAATATAAAAAATAACTTCTTTCTAACAATGTAGAGTAATTATTATTATTATTATTAAAAAAAAAAAAAAAAAGTATGTTTATCGTTCTTAAAAGTTATCGATTTAATTAAGATTTCACGAATTAAATCTTGAATAAACGATCAGCCAACAAAAGTAATAAGGGAAAGTGACTTGGGTGTTTATTTTCTTAGAATACAAACACACATGAATTATTATTATTTTCTGTTTCAAAAAAGTGTATAAACAGTATAATGGCAATTAGTGGTGTGCGTCTAATGGTAAAAAATATTTTCGATATATCAATTAACCGGCGAAATTATATCGGATGAATCGAATAATTATATACAAATATAATTATATATACCCTGCAGCAAATCTTAATCAATTTCTAAATTAAAATTACTTAATTTTATGTACAAGTTTTGTTTTTTTTTCTTTTTCGTTTAGTTATAAAAATGCAATGAACAATAATCTTATACTGCAAATTAATTAAAAAAAACCTAATTAATTTGAAATCATTTTGCCCAAACCGGTATATTATCCCATTTTATAATTTTGACAGATGATAATAATTTTTAATTAAGCGCCAGAACGGAAAACCCAAATTTTGCACTCAAAAATATAATTTAACTAATTTTACTCCCGCTTTAAAATAATAGCTAGATCAAAATTTGGAGTACCAATTCTAACTCTCAAAACCAAACCAAAAGTTATTAAAAAATTAAAAAGAAGTTGAGCATCAATTATTTAAAAATTGTTTACTACATTTAAGTGAAGTTTTTTTTTTGTTCAAACCAATTTCATTTTAAAAATAGGAAAAGCTAAAATATCATATTATATTCCTGGTGTTTTGTATAGTTTAGGCAACATATCCATTTCTTGGGAGGGGATACATATTTTTTATCGACCGGTGACCTTTTTGTAATTTAATTTTTTTTTTACATTATATAATAATTATTATATTTATATCGATGCTGATGGCGCAATCAATACGTAACAATTCATTTCTTTTTCATTATTATTTTTTCTTTTAAAAACTAAATAGATTTCAATTGAATAAAAGTTCACCAAACACGATGTCGAACGACGCGAACATCAATATTCGACCAACAGTAATACATAAACTTAAAAACAGTGACTAGATTCAATCATTTATAAGACTCGGGGGGCGAGGTAGGAAATCGCGAAATGTTTATAAGGTTGATGAATAATTTCCCGCACGCACAATAAGAACACGCAATGGCATCAATCAAAATTAAACATTTGTGATTTTTCAATTACAAGACTTAATTTTTAGTGTGGTCATAGAAAATTTTCAAAAAATATGGACATTTTTTTTCCAGACTCGATTTTTTTTTTTTTTTTTGATCTCAATTACAAATTCAATTACTACTGACAACTTACAGTATTTACACTATAATAAAATATTTATAATGTACCCTTTCCACCAACTCAGAAAAAATGAGACAATAATATATCCAGACGTATTTGACTACAGGAATTTAAATGTTAGAAGTACGACATCATTTGTGTCCGTGCTTTAAAGAAACAAAATTCAGAAATTAACTAGATAATAATTAAAATTAACAATGTTTCATCTGCAGAAACACAACAAAAAAAGTTGATTTCTGATTATAAAATGCATACATCTAAATTTTCGTTCGATACGATATTATTCTTTTTAATATCTGATATGAAGTTCACTTGCAAAGATGATCGTTCAGAATAGGCAAAATAGTTACAATAGTGCTTTCAACCAGAATTAAAAACAAACTTTATAAATTAGCGGCCTTACTTGCACTCAGAATTAAGAAACAGATAGGCCTACATCATTATTATCGGTACTTAAAATAGCGAGTTTCTAACTTCATCATGTTGGCAAAAAAAAAAATTAATAATGGAAATAAAATTTTACGATAAGTTTTCTTTCTAAAATAATACAAAAATCTCTAAAATAATTCTATAAATATAATTAAAAATTAATAAATAAAAAATTTAAAATTATTTTAAGTCATAGGAAAGGATCAGGCAACAGCAAGGCTTCGTTTTGTCTTTTTTTTAAAAAAAAATAATAATAAAAAGAATTAATATACTTCATTAGAGCTAATCTCTTTGAGTTAATAATAAATTATTGAAATAATAATCGTGCACGTGGAATAAGGGGGGTATTGGTCATTTTGTTCACAAGTAATTAATTCACTAGTACGTTCCTTCGCTCCCTCAACAAACCAATAATTTTCTTAAAATATTTGAACAAATTGACCAGCAAGTAAAAATTCGTTCTATAGAAATATCACAACATGTTACGACGCTTAATCACCATCAAATTCATAATTACAACTTTTGACAATTGTGACTACTGAAGGTACTTAAAGGTTTTTCATAATCTTTCTAAGTAAAACTACATTTATCAGAAAAGAAAAAAAAAAAAAACATAAAAAATTCCTGTATTCCACAAGATAAATAATTAACAGAAACGTGGTAAAAAAGCCACCAAATTTTAAAATGTATAGATAATTCGTAAATTAGTTTACTAAAATCCGTCATTACTTGCAGTATTACGTTAAACTTTTCATTAAATTTAAACTTATTTTTAAAATGATTTAAGATTTTTATCGTAATAAAATTATTGTTTTGGTGGCAATTTTCAAGTAGGCCTACACAGTAAACAAATAAATTATTCAACCAATCATTCTCCACACCTTGTTCGAGGAATGGCACGTTTAAGATAATTAACACAAAATTATGGCACACTAAGAAAAGCTTGAAGAAAAAGGATGAAAAGAAATAACAATTTTATGAAGTCACAAAAGTGAAAATTTAGTATAGCCTGGGACAATATTATACAACTCAGATGACATAATCAATATCAGATTGTTCGTGAAACGGTCGATTAAATTTGAATCGTTTAAAAATTATTATAAACACGGAAATGCCAAGTAACTGAATCTAAAATTTGAATGGTATGGTTAAGGTAGGGTGTTGATAAAGTAAGGTTGTTGATGGTGTGGGTAGCTTGCAACTTCAGTCTACTTTGTTAGACTGAAGACTAAAAAATTATTATTTTGCTTCGAGAATTCTTAGAAGTGTTATTTGACGAGGTTGTATCCTGATTATTCAGACTTTCAATATTCACAACAATCTTCCCGACGCCTAACTGGTCTTGACTGGGTTGTACGACTACAGCTGGTTGAGTTTGTTGTGATTGACAATTACTATTAGCAAGAAGCCTCGCCTGAATTATACTGGAGAACTGATGATTGCCATTGGTTATATTGGGAGTAGCGATTCCAGTAGATGATGCTCTATCTTGTAAGTCACGCAGGGTCATTCTGTTGCCGTATCCAATGAACTAAATGCGAATAAAAGCGAATTAAAAAACGAACCTTTTTCCCCCCTCCCCTAAAATGTATAGAAAAAGGAAGAGAAGGAAAGAGGTTTCTAATAGACAGACTTCGACTGTAGGGCACGTTAACTCAATAGACAGGTTATTACTTTGAAGTACTACATGTTTACTATGTTTAAAGAAATACAGGAGTTACACTGGAAAAGGGGTTAGCACTCACCACCAAGAGAATTGGCCTGGGTTAACAAATGATCCCAACTCTTCTTCGTATGATCAAGAAAAATAAACGGAATTCAAAAATGTATTTTTAAATACAGTAAATTGTAAAATATAGTTTAGAAAAACAAAATCCAAGCTTAAAATGAAGCACAAATTTATCAAAATGGCAACTATGCACACCAAACAAAATTATAAACGTTTCTAAAAGGTAAATCTTTAAAATAAATATCAAAACTATTGAAAGCACATTTATCATGTTAACTTGTCCTACAGTATCAATCAACATTCTTATCCAAAAATGCATGCACAAACAACAAATCCCAAAAAAATTAAAATTTTAAAAATCTTTCACCAAACATCATGACAAAGCCCATTCATTAATTTCAAAAAAGCATTCTAATATGAAAAGCAGCATAGCAAAAGCTTTACAGTAAAACCAGCAAAAAATTAATTTGTAAAATGAAAAAAAAAAATAAATAAATTCAAGAAATAAATAAAACACATCATAACATTCACAAAACAAAACAAAAATTTGGAGATGCCTACCTCGCCCATGACAGCGATGGGAGTTTCACCAGTTGCTTGAGCTACTCGGTGCTCAATTAAATAAAACATATATTCATCATATAATAAACGAATAAGATGAAATGATCCAAAACTGGCTGCGCTCCTTAACGTCAAATCTCTAATTACCATGGAGCTTTGAAATTTTTAGAAATGTTATAAATTTTTAATTTAAATGTTGAAATTAAAAAGAATACCTGTAAAATGACCATTTGAGCAAAAATTGTCTTGCGGCTTTAGCAAAATCTGGTTTCCCTTCGTGTGGAAGAAGCACCTGATTTACAACCCCAACTAACCATTCGGCCCATTGTTCAAGAGAATTTTGCTGCTGTAAAGTCAGTTTAAAATCCTGCTCTAATTTGTGTACAACTCCGTCATCACATTGACAAACCCAAGAAGCCTGTTCCTAAAATTAATTACAGATAGAAATAAATAACAAATCCGCGATTGCATGAGAATTACTAATATTAAAACTACCTGTACATTATGAAAATCTACCCTGTTGAGATCCGCAAGCATTTGACTAATTTGTGTTGCGTTCTGCAAAACTGCTCGAGCAGCTTGAGCTAAATGATTTAGTGAAGTGTACCGCCTTAAAGTTTGCGCAAAAGCACTAACTGCACTCATCTAAGAAAAAAAAAATATATTAATAATATAAGATACGTCATTCCATAAAAACATACACAAACCTTAATTTTGATCATTTCTTCTGGCATTCCTACCATAGCGGCCGTTAACCAACTTTCTAAACTTTTTGCAAAATTCCGAATAGCCTGAGTTAGCGAGCCTTTATTGACAATATTATTTAATATTATACATTAATTCAACTATCTTCAGTAAATTATAATTATACTGTATATATATTTACTTGGTATAGCCCTTAAAACGTCTGGTATCAGAACTTCGACTAAATTCTGATAAAATTCGTAATCCGTTCTTTGAACGAATTTTTGAATACTTTCCCAGCTGCACAGCAAAATAAGCTTTGTTGTACTTAATTGTTCTTCGAGATTTGGATCACTATAAAAATCTCTAATTATTAAATTGATTTTACAATCTAAAACAGTGTAGCCTGCATACGTTTGCCCACTTCTCCAAAAATGTCGCCAAATTGACTCCACTACGGAGAACTGCAAATTTATCACAGCTTCCAGGAATGCCTAGTTAACAATATCAACAATTTAACGCTTTCCTTTATCCATTTTACTTAAACAAATAATTACTTCACAATGATCTTTATAAAAATTGCGAAATGCTAAGATATCTTCCAACATAATTCCTTCAGGTAAAACACATTCATGCAAATCATCATCGTTGAACTGTGGAATGGCACTAGTTGCGTCTCCAAGATATTGTTGATGTCGCTATATGAAAGCATAAATGTAAATATTTTAGTTCACAAAACTGCAAAAAAATTAAGTTCACCTGCTGCTGAGGAGAAGTAGAATCGGAAGAAGATGATGAAGTGTGAGTCTGACTACCCTGCGTGTGACTGTCAGCTTGCTGCTCCATTTTTATAGAATTTGGTTTAAATCTAAAAATACCTTATGTAAAATAGAAGCCTGCAATTTTTCAAAACTTAACAAATACCTTTTCCCCTGACCTACTGGCTGCTGTCTTAAAGCCATTGACCCTGAATCTTCAATAATTTGGTTCAATGTAGAAGATGGCTTCACTCTAATGCCATAGTAATGATATTTTGAATTGCCTCTATTATAAATATTAAGTAATTAACAAACAAGCTAGCAATTAAAAATAATGATTATAAGCAATTATTACCGGGTTCCCAGCCTTCTCGTCCTCAGTCCTAAAAATACTGATCTGATAAGTTTTCCAAAGGATGCAGCGTTTACCGGATCAAGTTTGTGTTCAGCGCAGTGCCTTAAATAATGATTATACAGTGTACTACGAGGTAAACTAACTCCTTCAGCCGTTTCGTAATTTTCAACCAGCCATTGCACCTAATTTACAAGTTAAACATCAATTAGCTTCTAATCCAAGTCAAAATTATCACAATCACAAAAATTAAAGAAACATTACATTTAGGGATTGCAATATACCAGGTAAATTCAATGACATACTCTTTGAAATACATACCGGTAGCAAACAAAAAATCTAAAATATTTTGCTCTAAATTCGGTAAATGAAAAATAAATAAATAAAATATAACATTTAAGATTTTTGGAAAACAGCGCCAGTTTTGATTTAAAATAAAACCAACTAAATTCAAGAATTTACTTCACTGAAAGGTTCAATTTACATGTGTACAATTTTTTTTAATTAAATGACATTATTCATTGAGGTGATCAAAGATCACTGAAGAGATTAAGAATTGAATAATTAAACAATAAATGTCTACCAAATTACTAGTAAATGATAAAAACTGGTAATTTTGCAATCCCTAATCGGAATTAATATTGCAAAATTTAAATCAAAATTTAATTTTGTATGTAAAATTGAAAAAATAAAATGTACAAGTGATATGGAAGTGTAATTAATATTAATGTTCATGCCTAGTACATCAGTAATAACAAGGCAATGGTAATTTAAGTATTAATTCTTAAACTTATCACACAACTGCACACAGCAAAAAAAGCCACTCAAATAAATTCAAACGTTAATCATGCATTTAAAACAAATATATTACGGTATAAAATAAACTTTGTTTCTAAATCAAAAGTGTAATGTCATAGGCTGGTGTTTATTTACCACTTAATTAATGCATACCTACATTTATGTTGTTCAATGGCTCTTTATAATTAAATATATTAATTAAAATTCTTTAAAACGATTTATTTAAATAGATTAATAAACTTCTCTGCGGCACTTTACTTACGGTATGCGTTGTGTGATTTCATCATAATACATATTTATATAAAAAGATTTGTGCAATTGAGAGAATTAGCAAAGAAATATTTTGCAAATTCTCAAAATTGATTCATGAAAGTTTGCGATATCAAATCGGACATAATTTAAATTGAATGGCACGTAGGATAAATTAGAAAAATCTACAAAATCTACAAAGCAAGCAAGCCTAATTTTTTTTAAACTAGGTATTAAAAAACAACATACAGAGGCTCAAAGCCAAATGATAGCATTGAACAACTGTGTGTGCAATTAAAGCTCTAAATTTAAATACAAAAAAATAATTTTTAAATTGAAAACTCTGCAGTATTAATTAATTGCATGTAGATAAACAAAAATAAGTTGCGCGGCTTTTGTCATAAGAACCAAGGAAAGGGAAAAAAATGTGAAATGGCTATTGCCCACCAGCATGGCAAAAGTTTCTATTACAAAAACAACCACAAAATATTTGTTTGAAAAACAACTTGAATATGATTAAATATTATATTTTTGACTGTATCATAGTCAATTTGACATTAATTTACTACAGTATATCGTTTTAGATTAAATTTTTTTTTTTTTAAATTATTTCTATGCTTTAAAAGTTTTAATTAGATTATTTAAATGCCAATTAATAAATATTGCAGTAATTTGAACATTATTTTTTCGCTTTTAAATTTAGAGATTTAGCAGTACAAAAAGTTGTTACTTGCTTTGAGCAACTGTAAATAAGATAAATGATACAGATAAATTAGGCTTTGCAGAATTTTAAAGTACCTCGAGTCCAAATTGCTGTCCTTCAGCGCCTTCCGGAAACTTTATAGGGCCAACAAACGCACACGAATTATTATAAAAAAGGGAAAAACAATAAAACACATTTCAAATAAATCAACATCCACATTTTTTTAAAAAAATATATGAAATAAATATTGAAATAGAATTTCGCTTAGAAATCGGTCAAAAATAATATGGTTCTTCAGCAGCAAACATGCACTCAATTAAAAAGATATAAACTAACTCGAATAATTATTACTGTAAAGTTGATAAACCCCCAAAACCTTTAAATAATTAAAATGAAAAATTTATTCTAGACTCTTAATATACGATATTAAAAAAATTAAAAAAAAACAAAAAAATTAATGTGTTTTAAAAGCACTAATGAATCATCTACAGTAAATGCAACTATTAAAATAAAACCAAAAAATAAAATAAATATACGTTATTTATATTAGAATAATATTGATCAAATACAGTATATTGCTTACCAGCCCACAACACCTACACTTGCTAGTGTGTGTGCGTATTTGAATGAAACTTATAATTTATTATTTAATTTTTTTTTTTTCATAATTTTGTTGATTGAGAAAAAAAAAACTTTTACAAACTCGTGCTTTGCCATGCAAAATATCAAATTTAAATAGGGATGGAAGTTACAATATAATATTTTTTCATAAATGATCAAAGTGCGACACTAAATTGAATGGAAGCCTCATTAATAGCTAATCTGAAGCTATTGTTGTTAGGTTAAACACAAAAGCTTGTTAAGGTTGATCGACCGACAATAGGGGAAGGAATTTTTAAAAGAATTATTATTTAGTGTAGATAAGAAGTGAAAAAGGGAAAAGACGGATTACTCACAGTAGCTGGAGATACTCTAGTAGTAGGTGTTAAATGGGAGTTGTCACCATCCATAGTTGAGCCCTGGACCAAGTAAGTAACCCCTCCCTCCTTTGTTAGTTTTCATTTAGAAAAGTTGTTAGTTAGAAAAACAGCCGCAATAAAAATAAGTTTAAAAGACACGTTAGAAAACGTATAAAGGCAGAAAATGTTTTACGAATTGTTAATTATTTTTATAGGATAAATAAGCTTTTTTTAAAAAAAATATTATATTACCTGCATGCTGACCGTTTGAGGAGAAGCCCTAGCAGCATGTAATGTGTGAGTGTCACCATCTAAAGTGCTACCTTGCACAAGATAAGTACTTGTTCCATGATGAGCGAGAATTTGATTTTGAATTCCAACGTTCCCTCCAACAGACGTGTGACCGATACCAGGAGTCACCTAATATTATTTCACAAATAATAAACATAGTGAAGCAAATAATAATAATAATAAAAAATAAAAAAAAAAACAATTAAAAAAAAAAAAAGTTTTTCCTTAAATTAATTATTGACTATTCAAAAACTATTAATTTTAAATTAATACAAGTACAGTATACGGTGTACTCATAATTAAACCTCAGATTTAAAAACAACCAAGTATTTCATTTCAAAAACCACTTCAATATACAGTAGCTCAACGATATTTCTTCCTTGAAAGATACTTTACAAATGAGTACCAAAGCGTCAAAATTGAAATTCTTAAAATTAAACACCGAGATCGATCCTTTTCAATTGATAAAGCAATAGTCAATAACTACCATATAAGAAAAGTCGTCGTTACGATCCTGTAAAAATTTAGGCATTGCCTTTATTCGTTTTTTTTTTTTTCTTTTTTCAAAATAAATAAATTAAAATTCATTTAAATTTTTAATTTTTTTTTAAAGGAAATTGAGAAGAATTAATTAAGATCAACTTAGTAAAAGTGTCCATAAATCAATAATATCTGTACTTGTAACCATTTATAAATATTGTAGCCTAGATACAGTGTTTGTATTCAAAAAGGTAAACTCCAATTGAAAATAGTACAGGGAAAATAAAGTACATTTACTAACTGGACTACGCCGGAATATTTCGCATACTTATCGATTCTTAAGTTAACTGTTAACTTAATAATCGATAACTATGCGAAAAAAAAAATCTGTGAAATAAATATTCATGCCTACCTGCGAATATGTGACCGCCGTGTTATTACTGGTGTTATAATAGGCAGTGGCCGGCGTATACATCGTAGAAGTGTCGCTCACACAGTACACCGGATATGCTGTCCTATTAAAAATTATGCAAAGCAGATTCATTGTAAAATTACGCTTACAAAATCACGGTACTAGTCACAATCCCGAAATGACAATTTCAAAAGATAAAGAATCTCAAAAGCTCAGAAATTCCAATATTTTTTGTTTTTTTAAGTTAAACATCGGCACATCTTTACATACCGGCACATAATAATAAATTGTGCGCTTACCAGTACCGTATCGGTATATTATTTTATTAAATACAGTAACTATATTTATTTTTGTTCCAAAATATTGGATTTTCGGGTCTTTAGTTTTAGAGATTTCTGCGGTTTCGGGATTACGTCGCAACCTCAAAAAATCAATTTACAAAAAGCAAATATAAAAAAAAAACTAAAATTCTTAAAAGTTTAACCATGGCAATTTTTATAATACTCTACAAACAATTACCAAAGTGAAACTTTACTCGAGCTCATCACACATGCATTAAAAATGTTATTGTATTAGTAATAATGAGCATGCAAATAACTGATCGTGCGTGCAAAATGTTCTCAATGTAAAGCAAACGTACAGCATTTTCACCATAACACGTACTATCGCCGATTATTGGTCACCTAAGTTCCAACGATAGCCGATATTATGTGTACAATGGAAAAATGCTTCATGCGCAAACATTGAAAACAATTCGGAGAAAAAAGTCAACTAATTCGATCAGAAAGCAGAAAATACAAAAAAAAAAAAAAAAAGCAGCATGCGGGAGGGGTTATTTTGTTAGATGATTACATCTGTCCATTGGAAGCCGCATAGATGTTTGGATCTGTGTTACTCTCTACATACTGAACATAAGTAGAATGGACGGTTTGATGGGCGCTCTGTAAAGAAACGGCATCTTGATCGGGAGTGTCGTTCTCAGGCACTGCAAAAGAAACAAAAATAATCGCATATAAAAATCAATTAATTGAAATCACTCAACAGTCGAATTTAAAATTAAACTTAAACTGGACATGAATAAAAAAAAAAATTATACAAATGATCTTTTTTTTTTTTTGAATTTCTAACGCATAAAAGTTCGCCACTTTATACGGACGCATTTATCGAACTAAAATAAACGCACCAACTTCGTCAAAAATAACAAAAATATTGAAACAGAAAAAGTAAACTAAGAAGGGCATAATATTACATGTATACTGCCGTCTAAAATCACAAATATTCCCCGAGGGAAGAAACTGTCAAATCTTCAAAATACACACTGATCATAATACTGTAAAAACCAAACCAAACAATCCGACGCAATGTTAAAAGAATCTTAAAATATTGCATAATAAAAACATTAAATAATAATTTATTAATAAAATTGGTCAAATACCTATCATTTAAATAATTAAATAAGTTCTGTGAGTTTTTCGCGATCAAAAAAAGTAGAATTTATAATATTAAAATCTCTTCATTTACAAAAACTACATTTTTTTCGCAAATGTAAACAAGAAAAATAAAAAAAAAATAAATAATCTACCGTAATCTAAAGAAATATCTATTTCTCTTGAGAATAATTTATTACGATGTTTTGCATTCCTCATTGCCATGCTATAGTCTGAAGGGCATTTTCGATCATAATCTCCAAGCCATTTAAAACAACAGCAGCTAAAGTACTTACACATTTTTGTCATAATATCAAAAGCACGGCTGATCGGTTTGTCACCGAGAGGAAATGACGCAGAAAGTTCTCCTCGCGTTTCCCACCCCATACTTCGTGCCCCTCCCTTGCTCTATTCCCTATTTGAAAGCCGAGCTTCCTTCTTGGAGCAATTACTATTCGAAGATGGGTTGCCACGCAACCATTAACTCACATCGGATTGACATCCTAATCAGTAGATTAGTCTAGGCGAGGGGAAACCTCAACACATGAGACTGTAAACCTAAACAAAATAAAGTATGTGTGGGTGGAGAGGGAATAATAAAATCAAAGCCCATATTATTGTAAAAGCGAGCATTTGACGACAAATGCAACAAATGTGCAAAGCGAGATCCAAGTCCAACAGGTGGTTGTTTTTTTTTATTTATCTTCGCTTTCTCATTCTAAGAATATCTTTCGGTGATTTTAAGATTCTTAAGATCTAATTCGGGTAGGTAACTTTAAAAAAAATTATTACTACATTGAACAGCTAGACGGCGGTGAGCGGTTCGAACAAACTCAATAACATAATTTTATGAAGCTCGACATCTTTCAAAAAAAAATAATAATAATTTTAGATTGAAATTGGCCTTAGTTACGTTGCAGTTTTGTTATTTATTTATTTAATTTATATTTAATTAAAATATGCTCGTGCGCTGTTTTAAAGTGGTTGTTATTCTCGCAGTTCCAGACTTAAAAAGTTAAAATTTCTGTCAAGATCTCAAGTACGTGCCCTAGAGTAATAAAACTCCCAGCTCGAAAATAAAAATGTTGTTTTGGAATACTATTACGTGATCCGCTTTGATAGCGACATTTTAATTTTTCGTCTTTTGATGTTTTTCATTAAAATCATGTTAGTGAATTCTACGTCGTATCAGATCTGCTCGTATAATCTTTACTTGGAGAAAAAGCGATAAAAACTTGAAACTAGTGATACTATACATAATACAGTATATAAAATTTACATTAAACCCTCTCAAAAACGAAAAGCAATAAAAATACTTTCAAAAACCTCTTCAATATATTTTTTTTCTAAATTTCTTAATTAACTTAAATGAGTTTAAAAAAGAAAGAAGGGGGGAAAAAATATCAATAAATTGTTGACTTAAATAATTAGCCTAAAACATAAATTCTTTACGTACACATCTTGTTTAAAAGTACCCTACATCAAAAATTCTGCCCATGAGAATATCAAACTTTTATACAATTGCCTTATATTATTTTTATTAAAAACATTTTTTTTTTTTTGTATTCTTTGATGGATATGGTGAAAAAAAAATCATCGATCTGTAGAGTGGAAAGATATCTCAAAGACAGCGGTAAGCTTTCAAAAAATGAATGCGTCTGTTTATACGGAGTACTGTACTATGTTGACGATATACTGTAGCAAAAAAAAAAATCTTTCTTTTTAAGTAAACCCTGCGATTCACATGGATTAGCTTTCGCGTACTTAAATAAATAAAGTAGACCCCGATCCGTCTTTTATATCCTCGGATATGTCTGACAGCAAAACCACCTGTTGCGCGCAAGGTGCTTGTCAAACAACTACAACTAAATCTCGGATCGAGGGAAGAAAAATATATATATATAAAAAAAAAAATCGAAGCTTATAAAATCCCTTACATATGTTTATACCATTTCAACGTGTATGAATATCTAAAAACCCTAAGACGCATCGATGTGACCCAAATTCATTTTCGATATACACATGCGAAGCGAAGATATTTTTCTCGGCTCGACGATCCATCCCACTCCCCTCCTCTCCACTTCCGCTCCCTTAACCGTCCTCAGCTCGCACTTCCTTTGATCCTCGGCAATATTTGCGTCTGATTTATTTTCGTTGATGTGAAATCTCCCGTCTTTCGTCATTATTTTCATATGCTGATCATCAAATTAGTCATTCAACTCATCTCTTTAGAGTTGTTAACGAGTCTCCTACCCTCCCGATATCAAAAATACGCTGCGTTTCTCTCGTTAAATCTAAATCTAATAATTTTTTTTTTTCCTATTTTGCTTTCTCTCCTCTTTCATCCTTCCCCCCATCTCTCACAATTACTCGCCGATTACAGTCACATTAATTCAATTTTCTAATAGACTCTATCAAACTGGAAATTTCATTTTTCGTTTCTATATCACTCGTATAGGATAGTTTGAAAACATTTTCATCACGTTTTAGTATTTTTTTTCTTTACAAAACATTTATTTCAGTTCTTATTATTATTTTTTTTTTTTAATCTAAAACGATTCAAATTAAATCTCTGTCAATATCATTTTTTTTATAAAAAAAAAACAAAAAACAAAAAAACTCCCGTGATAAGAGAAAATTTTAGATTTAAATGATAAAAGTGTCGTCAAACAGAATCATACCAGCAAATGAATAATTCTCTCGCTAGTCTTGGCTCTCATTAAAAATTAAAAGGGCACATCCATACATTTTAATTGACAAGTCTTACTTCGCGCCATTCATTAATTTTAATATCAAATTTTATTTCTTGCAGTTCAAATTTATACTTGAATTTTTCAAATTTGCATTTTTATTTGATAAAATTGACTTCTTAAATTTCGGAAATAAAAAAAAAAAAAACAGAATGAAGACGTTTCATAATTATTATTAATGATATTTGTGATGGCAACAAATTTCTGAATGACGTAACTCAATGATGACGTTATTAAATAACGATTTTACTAATACAGTAGTTGTTTAGGACTGCTACGTAAAAACCGAGCTCTTACATGTACATGTATGTAAGGGCTGACGCCCCAACAGTTTTTTCCCCCGGTTATCTTAATATTTTATTTAACCACATACTTTTCTGTCAGATTCTGTTATCTCAAAATAATAATATATCATAAATATGCCTAACCGGGAAAAACATAGGTGGAGAGCTAACCAAATTAAAAATACTGTGGTGGGACCAGCTCTTTATACAGGTATAAAGAGCCATAACGCTGATTTTTCGACAATAGAATTTTTCATATCTATTATTTTATATGAATATAGAAAATGATATAAAAAAAAGCAATGCCATACAGAAATTTTAAATTGAAACTGTAATACGGTATTTAAAAAATATTAATAGATATTTTATTTTTGCAAAAATTCGATGCTACCAAATTTCTACGGTTATTCTAATTCAAATTACCGAAACTGTTCCCAACCCTAACCTAAAACCAAAAGCGGAGTAAAAAAAAAATCTAATGCGCTTTCAGCACGCAGAACATCACTAAAACTCAGCGTCATAAACAATACTCAGAAACCCTTTCTATTTTCGAAAGAATACACGAAAAGTTTCCGTAGTCCACCGTAAAACGGACTTCACGCATCTGCCGTGCGTGTGAATTATTCGGTCACGCTGCAAATACAGCGCGACTAATATGCAAGTTCGGGCACAAATGAACAAACAAACAAACAGCAAGAACAATAACGAGAAAAGATAGCGGACAGAAATGAATACGTGCAGTTAGGTATATGTACACGAAACAGCACTCACCAGATACAGTGATAAACTGCGCCGTCTGCGCTGTTGATTGCACCATGGTAGCCGATTGAGCAGACTGTTGTGAAGTAGGTGACGATGAGGCCTGTGTCTGAACAGCTGATGACTGAGGACTGTTGCTTGGCGAGTGATTTTGCTGCTGATTAACTCCAGTCCCATTGGCAGATGAGCCCTGTACCGTTTGAGCCTGCTGCGTGGTGGCGGCTGCGGATGAAGTTGATTGTGAGACCGTCACTACAGACGTCGATTGAGACTGCTGCTGTTGACTCCTACTCGTGGGCTATATACAAAAAAAGACAAACAAGATCAAAACCTAAATCAACTTCCTAATAGAATTGGATAAGTTCGTTAAACAAATAAAAATTTCATCTCTGACTCGTAACACTTAAAAATTCCCATTTTTCCTTGTAATTGCATAACATTTTCTAATCATTGTCGCGTAATAACAAAAAAACATTCTCGCCCATTATTATATTTATACCTTTGCGTCACGACTTTTTTTTTTTCAACGCAAACAATATAATTTTTTCTTGATAAGAAATCGCATCATTCGCCTTCGAACTAATTTTACTTCCTTTTATTATTAATCTTTTTTTGTTTATTTATTTGTTCCGGCGGTACAATAAAAAAAGTCAAAAGCTTATTTTTTTTTTATCATACTAACCTCGACATTTCGGAGCATGAACTTATAAAAAGTTGCAAATTCGTTAATGAAAAACGTTGAACAAAAATAAGCTGCCGAGCGCTTCGATTCTATCGAGTGATCTACAATAGTCCCTACAATTTAACTTCTTAAAAAAATTTTAAAAAAAAGATAATAGAAAAATCATGTCATCGATTTCTAATAACGAGAACAAATTAGGGCTCCAAAAAAACATTTTACAGTATCTCACTCAAGAATAATACAGTAATATAAAGACGATAACAGAGTAGGCCTATTCTTTTTCTCAATCCTCTTTTTGCGAAATACTGTACCCGGTATCAATTTTAATTTACAGTAGAAAAACTTCCGGAACCATATCAAACGTAAGGAAGGTTATAAATATTTTGTTTCAAGGATTTTGAAAAACTTGTATAATTTTACAAAATTCTATATTAAATGCCACAATATTGATTGAAAAATCGAAAACCAAATAATTCTAAAATTGAGCGCATATTGAATTTCAGTTAATTGTTTTTCTGCACTATAACACTATTATCGCTAAATGCATAATTATTATAACTGTTGCAATAATAATAATAATGTAACAATATTTCGTGTTACGATAGTGAGAATTAAAAATAAATTAAAAATAGGTCAATTAGTTAAGAAATTACACGGTAATTCATTAGTAGCTTATTCCTGTATCTCTTGAACCGACTTAACCTTTATTAATGAAAAACATTGTAGAGCAGGTAATTTTAATAATAATATGCCACAAATGAAATCAACCCCTCAAATATCATCTTATTACATCCATAAGCCTTTTTACTAATTGTTATTATTTAAAACATTTTAAATGATAAGCAACATCTGTTGCACCACAGCATACGCTTACCATAATCAAATAAACGGTTATTAGATAAATTGAAATCATTTGACCTACTCAATAATATTGTATTTATAATTTATTTAAATTTATCTCCATTATGCAAAAATCATAACAATCAAGATTTAAACAAATCGAAAAGGATGCCTTCAGTTGAAAGATAAATTCGAAATAAAAATTATTATCAAAAGTTAAAAAGTTCTATCAAAATGTCAAAAAAAAAAAAAAAAAATTAAATAGACACCATGGCGACCAGAGTTTGTCCTTGACGTTTAGGTAAGCCTATATACATTTATAGAATTAAAAGCATACGTATTAACATCACTTCTTTAAATATAAAGCTTAAAATAGTCCCAACTTCTTGATTAAAAACCCTTCGACTGCAGCCCAATATTAAACACCTATAGTATTGTAAAATCCATAACTTTTCTTCACAGAAACAACTTCATTATTTTTTTCATACTCGTAGTAACCAAAACAGACACACACAATTAACATGTATACTGTACTGTACTTAACAAAACAACAAGACCCGTTTTCTGCTTGTTTTTTAGTTGTCTTTCCATAGTTTATTATTATAAATATTACTTAAGATATCTCAAAGTCACTTCAAAAAAATGAAGATAACTGACACGATAATAGAGAGTTTGCGGTTAAGATTTTTTTATTTGGTCGTTCTTATGCTTTCCTTCACTTCTTACGTCGAAAGGATTTAAATTTCTATTTTTATTAAGTTATAAACAATTAAAAAAAGAATAAATTACTGTATTCCTAAAGTTATAGGCAAAAAGTAAGAATTTTTATTAAATACTGGAGTAATATAAAAACAATTTTTTTTTATCTTGTACGCGGGCTGCTTCTACGGCATATACTGCACAGTAATATTATTCAGCTAACGTCATAAGCATAAGAAAATTAGGCAAAAAAAAAGCTTAACCGCAAACTCTCTATTAAAGGTTTCAAGTCTTAAGTTGTCTACAGTATTTTTGAAATACATTTCAAGCCTAATTATTGTTTATAAGCCACGTTCCAAATCGTCTGATAAGAAGCTTTCCTCGACTTCCACAATGTATTAACCTAACAATAAAGTCCATCGTTCGATTAAGTCACTAAGACACCAATTATCTCTAATGAGACCTAATAGCTTTTTATCTGCATTCTTAAGCATTCATTAATCAAAGTACCCTACTACGGTATATTAACTTAAGAAGAAAAAAAATGGTTCGAAGCTAGGATTGTGTTGGTTTCCCTGTTTATCACCTACTCAACTGGCTACAAATTTATCCACTATCGACGATTCTTATGTGATTGAAAATCGACACTATTCATGAACTTACGAGTATAATATTAACGCTACCAGATCTTTTCATAATTTTTATCAAAGGACAAATTTCTACAAGTTAAACAAAACAACGTTTCGAGCTAAACAATAAAGAAACGGGGGAAAAAAAATATATAAAAAATAACAAATGAGACTTCAATCGATGTAACACGTTAAAAAAAAAATCGATTACAACATTCGATGAGGAATGAATAAAAGTAAATGGGAGAGGAGGGGAAAAAAAAATTACATACATTGAGAAAAGAATAGAAATGCCGGTTGACGCCCATATGACTTTTCTATCACCGGTAAACGAGTAAATTGTTATAGTGCGACTAAGTGCGCTACTACAATCGTATTTAGATATACACACACAAAAACGACAACCCATCAATTACGTTAAACGCCGTGTATTTATACGGCGTGTCTCGTGTCACTAAATAAAGCAATACAGCTTATTGAGATAACAAAACTGACACTAAAATAGCGATGGACTTGATAAAAAAAAAAAATAATAATAATAAAAGAGGGAGAGAGAGAGAGAAAGAAAAAAGAATCTAGAAATCTATAAATAATAAATACAATTCAATTATATAGTTATTTTCAAACATTTCACGCTTTTAACTTCGAAGAATAGATCAAACTTTTTAGATATTAACTTTATCTCTCAATTAAAATTTGATACAATTGACGCATGCGCGTTTAAGCTAAGCTACAAAAGTAGGGTAGTCAACAAAAAATTTAAAAATAAATTAAAAAAAAAAAAAAAATCGATCGCTATTAAATGGAATAATTTGTCCAAACGAAAACAATTTCTTTCCCCCCACCCCACCCCAACTCGTTTTCTAGCCTGGACAAATTGGGTTGTCCTCTTTCTTATTTGTTCCAGTTGACATTGATCGACATCGATCATTTATTTTAAAAAGTGGCAAATGTGTTCCTCCAACTCGCCTCCCTCCCCACCACATTCACCCAACATATCTCTCTCTCTCTCTACACTTAGGTCCACATAATAAACGCTGCACGAATCGAAATTTTGTGAGAAGAGATACGCACATGCCCTTTTAACATGTATCGGAATATAATGTTGGTAGGCTCCACCCATTGCCTGTTGAAGTAGAGGACGAAAAGAAGTAAGTCGAATGCCGAAACATTGTACCGCCGTATCGATATTATATATACCTGCGGAAGTTTCGTCTTCGAATAAAAAAAAAAAAAAAGTAGTCCAAGTGAATACTTTTACTATAACAACGGCCAACACAACAAAACTTGAAGCCCAAATATCAATAAATGAAAATGCCAAACACAGGGCACGTTGCTTAGGAACACCACCAGTTGGACGTACCAAACTTTTCAAATAAGAAAAAAAAAAAAAGAAAATAATAGTAATAATAATAATAACAAAAAAAAGTATGCTGCCAAGTAATCTTATATAGTTTGGTAAATGCTCTGGCAGATAAACTCGTAACATTTTATACTAATGACGTGCCAATATATTTATGTGGCAGTGCAACATTACTAGAAGAAAAAGAAAAAAAAAATGATCGGACCGACCCACATTTTCTATTTTTCAAACTTACGATAACCAATATTATTATTGTTAATCAACTAATCGAAAATTCGTACACCGCGCTATTTGTTGGAATAAAGTCCGTCGATATCCAATTAGTAAAAAAGTCGCGTTATATTTTTTGATAATAATATGAAAGTCACCAAAAAAAGACCTCCCGCAACTCCCCTTCGGAACTAACACTTGCCCTACTACCACTCTACTATAGGTGTTTCGCTTCTTAATGAGACTTTTTTTCTTTCTTTCTTCCTCTCTCCATCCCTGCCTTCCCCACACTATTTTTTAGTTCCATTCAACGCGAACAAAACGTGGGAGTTACAGCACGTGCATCCATGCGTCATCTATTTTTCTATACACTACACGATACAATATGAAAAAATAGAAAGAAAGAGAGAAAAAAAAAATCGATAATAAATCTCGCATTTAACGCACTTTAAACAAAACAAAAAAACATTTTCATTTAATACCGAAGTGCTACCAAAATTTCAAACAATTCTAACCTGCCGATATGTTCTATTTAATTTATCGACTGGTATTTACATACAAGCCTAAACTATGACTTTATTAATTTCTACAGCACAATTACTACAAAAAGCCCTCAGTCATACCGGGATTAACAGTAATTAAAATAAGTAGTCCTATGGTTAACGCATACCCATGCGCAATTTAATTCACTTACAGCCCTGCGTTATTTTTTCAACCACTGCAACCATTATTTTTGATTTCTTTGTAATAATAAAAAAAATAAAATACATGTAGCCTGCACTACAGTACTAGCACAGTTACTATACAGTACTAATATTATTGCGTTGAGAAACCAAGAGTATGATAAACCTATAATTATTACTGTTGTACAGTAGTTCTAATTTTACCGTTAAAATGGCTCTTTATGGAACTCGCGAGCCAAATTTACATCCTCGCCCACATTGCATACGAGATGCCAATTCTTACCCACATTTCGCGTTGAAGCTTTACAGTTTAAACCTACTTAAGAAGGATAACATTAATCTTATTTCAATAACAAAATACCACAGCGGTTACAACAAACTAATTTTGGTTTAAAAATAAATTTAATTAAATAAAATATTACCCTTTCAATATTGTTTTTTCTCGATAATACCTGCGCAACTATTATAGAAGCTTTTTAATTTAAAAATTCAGATTAAGATTTTCTTAAAATAAAGCTGCTTTAGACTTGCTTAGAGTAAAGGTAATTTAGCGACAAAAGAATTCGTTAAGATACAGTACTTATTATTATTATTTTTTTTTTTTTAAAAAAAAGTTGTTTAGAAACTCTTTGATTCACACTTTCTTGATCCAAAAAAAAAAAAAAATCCAATTTTATTTATTTATTTTTATTTTTTTTTTTTACGAGTACTGTAATTGAATTCATAAAATTTATGTTAAGCCCTAAATGCTTCAAATAAGAAAAAATAATTTATCGCTCTAAATTAAATGTTTTCGAAAATAAAAGCGTTTTATTTGAATTTTCGCTCCGATTGATTTTCCGCCAGAGTGATGAATTTTAACCGCGCGCTTATGAAGACGCCTGTGTCTCATTAGGCTTAAGACTAATTAACACTTTTAAATTTTATTACAAACAGCCTCGACGAATCTGTGAAGCGCAGCCAAACAATAGTAAACAGAAATAAAAAAAATAATCACGTTATTCCGATTAAGTGCAGGTAATCGTCGAAAATTTAGCAAAGTTAAAATACAAAATCGTGAAAAGAAAATAAAGAGCCGGAGACTGAAGCCGGTAAACATTTTTAATTTCACTTTCCCTTACGAAGATTAATTCCCGAAATGAAAAACCTGTCACCCTTTTATATTGAGTGCTGTCACTTTTCAGTCGCAACTGTCATCGAAGCCTCATCAAACCCCAAGCGGTTATTATCTTTCCATCTGCTTCCATTTCTCCACTAAACTCAGTGATAAAATAACAAACAAGAGCCGAGTGCGCAAAAAAAAAAAAGAAAGAAAGAAAGAAGAAAAGAGGGGGAATTACCTGTTGCTGCCCTTGATTCGGCTGCGTAACAACTACAACCGTCACCGTATTATTGTTCGCAACAACTTCTCCGTTAGCTGCGGCTGTTGCGGCGACGTTACTCGAACTCACGCTGCTACTTTGTTGCTGCTGCTGCGGCTGTTGCACAACACTAGTGGTCGTAGTGGCCGATGGAGTCGAAGGAAGGACCTGTAACTCCGACATGAAGGCTTGAGTTGCCATGACAGCAACGCGGCTGGCACAACTTTTATTTGAAACAAAAAAAAAAAAGAATGAATAAAAAATTATTAATTCACCGCTGAGAGAGAGAGAGAGACATAAAAATCCTTAGTCCATAAAGTAAAATACTAAAGAAATTGAAATTCAGAAAGAGTAAGAAAACGAAGCCGAAAAAGTAAATAATAAACTCGGTAAATGCTAACATCGATTTTTTATTAAGAATTGTGACGGATGTGGCAGTATTGGCTGCTTGAAAAGCCGATAAGTGGCAATCAGCGTAGGAATACATAAACCTAATTTAACTTCAAACATATTTTTTAGTTGTTGTTGCGAATAACACCAAAATCTAGCTCCAAAAATCGCACGTTTTAATAATAATAATTACCGGTACTATCGAAAATGTTTCTAAAATCCTTTCAGTATAATTTAATTTTCCCCGAAAACGGAGTAAATTTAGAAAATTATTTATTAAAATTTGACAAAATGAAAATCACCTAAAAATAATAGTTTTATAAATTGAGTCAAAACTGGTCATTTAAAATCCAAAAATTTAAAACTTCTGTCAATAATCGAGACAATTTTTTGTCTCGAACAAAAACAGAAATTTAAACTTTTAAAATAATATCCGATTCATTTCAATTGAAACCTGTATTAAAATATTTATAAATTTTCAAGTTCAAAAACTATTTAAAAATTAAAATCTCAAAATTGAGCAAAATTTTAGCAAACAATTTGATACTAAGTCTAGAAAAAATATCAACATCAGTTAAGATTATCTAGAATGTGGCCCGCACCAAAACAACAACAACAGGGAAAAAAACCTGAGTTTTAAATGTAAAATGTGAACAAATTAATTCTCCAAGGTTTAAAATTATCTCCGGACGTACCGGTAGAAGTTGGTGCCCAAAATGGCAAAAACAAATTCAGCTCGAAGCTATGTAAATTGATTAATGAAGCGTTCATATGCGCTTAACGAATTCCTTTACTTAGGCCCGAGAGCGCCAACCAAACTTAAGTTTTTAAGTTCTAGTTTTAGTTTTAGTTTTAGTAAAATGGAGTGCTCCACTCGAAGTTAGAGCAAAACTCGAACTAAAAATGGAAAAAAACTTTAGTGGTCAAATTTGGTGACTTAAGTCTCGACTAACGCGATAGTGTTGTCAG